>PVIH01021918.1:0-28490 GCA_004025045.1 Sigmodon hispidus | reverse complement strand
AAACTTCTACAGCTGATAAGCACCTACAGCAGTAGAAGGATACAAGATTAACTCAAAGAAATCAATAGCCCTCATATACACTAAAGACAAACAGGCAGAAAAAGAAATAAAGGAAACAGCTTTCTTTATAATAGCTGCAAATAGCATTAAAAACATTGGTGTTACTATAACAAAAGAAATAAATCTGTTTGACAAAAACTTTAAATAACTGAATAAAGAAATTAAAGAGTATATCAGAAAATGGAAAGACCTCTCATGATCCTGGATAGGTAGGATCTACATAGTAAATATGGTAATCTTATCAAAAGCAATCTACAGATTCAGTGCAATTCCCATCAAAATCTCAGTAAATTTTTTATAGACCCCGAAAGAACAATACTACATTTCATTTGGAATAACAAGAAAGCTAGGATTGCCAAAACAATTTTGCTCAACAAAAGAACCTCAGGAGGCATCACTCTCCCAGACTTTAAGTTGTACTATAGAGCTGCAATATTAAAAACAGACTGGTACTGTTGGCATGATCCATGGGGATCAATGGAATCGATCTGAAGACCCAGACATTAACCTACACACCTATGAACACCTGATTTTTGACAAAGAGGTAAAAAATATTCAATGGAAAAAAGATAGTATCTACAACAAGTGTTGTTGGCATACCTGGATGGCAGTATGTAGAAAATGCAAATAGATCCAACTCTATCACCCTGCACAAAACTCAAATCAAAGTGGGTTAAAAACCTCAACATAAAACCAGCTATACTGAACTTGGTATAAAAGAAAATAGGAAACACCCTACAACACATTGGCACAGATGGCCACTTCCTTAATATAACACCAGTAGCACAGGCACTAAGAACAAGAATCAATATGTGGGATATCCTGAAACTGAGAAATTTCTGTAAGGCCAAGGACACAGTCAATAAGATAAAATGACAGCCTACAGAATGGGAAAAGATTTTCGCCAACCCTACAAGTGACAGAGGACTGACCTCTAAAATATATATAGAGAACCGAAGAAACCTTAAAACCTGAATAACCCGATCAAAAAATGGGGATCAGATCTAAAAAGGGAATTCTGAACAGAAGAATTACAAATGGCTGATAGTCACTGACTGTAAGGAATGGGAGAAGGAAGGGAGCTTGAACAAGGGTATACACAAATAAAAAATATGACTTTATTCATAAAAAAACAAAAATAGTTTAATATAAATATTGAACTTGTGGTCAGTCATCATAAAATATTTTTTCAGTTAAAAAATTGCTCAACATCTTTAGCTGTTAGAGAAATGCAAATAAAAGCAACTTTGAGATACCTCCTTACACCTGTTAGGATGGCTAAGATCAAAAACACAGATGGTAGCCTATGCTGGAGAAGATGTG
Source organism: Sigmodon hispidus (assembly GCA_004025045.1). Classification (NCBI taxonomy): domain Eukaryota; kingdom Metazoa; phylum Chordata; class Mammalia; order Rodentia; family Cricetidae; genus Sigmodon; species Sigmodon hispidus. The sequence continues at coordinate 27,107 of PVIH01021918.1, read as the reverse complement.
GAGCAAGGGTAGCACTCCTCCATTGTTGTTGGTAGTGTAAACTGGTTGAGCCATTCTGGAATGCAGTATGGAGATCTCTAAGAAAACTGAGAATCTCTTTCCCCAAGGATCCAGCAATAACACTACTGGGCATATATATATATATATATATATATATATATATATATATATATATATATATATCCTAAAGACACACATTCACAACCCGAAAACATTAACTTAACTATGTTAATTGTACCATTATTCCTAACAGCAAGAACCTGACAAACTGTGGAACACATTGGAGTACTACTCAGCAATAAGAAAAAAAATATACTAATATTTGCAGGCAAATGAATGGATTTGGAGACTATTCTCCTGAGCAAGGCCTCATAAACCCAGAAAGATAAACAAGATTGTGCTCACTCATTAGTGTACTTAAAAAATATTCTTTTTTCATTGAAAGATGATAGGTGAATAAAGTGATTTAAAATACACCCCTATGCACACATACAAAACAAAACAAATATTCTGGTGTGAGTGTAGAAGGATTGCTTAGCAAAAATTTTTGGTGACCATAGTGCTTCCATGGGCATTAGGTGTGACCTACTGTTATTTCTTCATTTGTAGCTGAACCTAACCTGTCATGAGGAACTTCTAGATTTTATTTCTTTATGTTTAATATATTTTAGAGCAAAGAGAAGTCTTATTACTATTTTTAATCTATTCCGATTGATTTTCTTTTTCATATAAAGTTTAATACTGAATTTAAAAAAGCAGTAAAAATATTGTTCAGTGGGTAACCCAAACAGAAATGTTGTCACTGTGTCAGGCCTGTGAAAGACAGGGCTGCTGAAAGCAAAATCAGACAAAAAATGTAATAAGACATAGAAGAAGCTTGAAAGGAAGCAAGATATATGGTCTCTTTTGCATATTAGAAGATTCATTTTGCTAATGTGTGGAAGCAGAGACAGAGTTGATAAATAGTCCAGATTCAGGGACTCTGAAGGAGGGGGGAAATACAAAGAATCAATAAATTAGTGTTGGGTTTTTTGAGAAATTTAGCAAGATAACTTATCCAAAATAACCAAAGTGCAGAGGTATACCCACAGTAAGAAAATTAGAAATAAAAAAGGTAGACATAACTACAGACACTGAGGAAAACCAGGGTATCATTAGGTCATACTTCAAAAATCTGTACTTGAAAAGACTGAAAACCTTAAAAAAATGGCCAGCTTTCTGGACACATACCAGTTATCAAAACTAAATCAATATCAGATAAATAACCTAAACATACCTATAACCCCAAAAGAAATAGAAACAGTTATTTTAAGTCTCCCAGATAATTCGAACCAGATAGCTGCAGTGTAGAATTATACCAGAATTTCAAAAAACTAATACCAATACTTGCCAAATTTTTCCACACAATAAAAATTAAAGAACCTTTGTCAATCTCTTTTTCAGAAGCTACAGTCACACTGCTACTCACATCACACAATGATGTGATAAAGAAAGAGAATAACAGACCAAACTCCCTCATTAATATTGATGCATGAATACTGTTTTTGGTGCCAGATATTAGATTCTCCCTCAGTGATGCTACCCCACTATGCTATTCCCCTTTGTTTTTAATATCATGTAATTAGTAACCTTCCTTTTTATTATGAATAAAGTCATATTTTTTTATCCATGTATACCCTAGTTCAACGTTCCTTCTATCTCCCAACCCTCCCAGTCACTCTCTCTTCTCCACATCACTTTATATCCTCCTTAAAAAGGGCAGGCAGTTCCAAGGTCCCAATGTGGCTTAATTCAGCATCCACTCCTGGCAGATCCACTTTCCTCACCCCAACATCAAGGCTGGGTCAGGTGTTCCTCTGGAGGGAGTAGGATCCAAGGTGCCGGTCCAAGGTATTTCAGATAACAAGCTGTTTAGTGTTTCTAGTTTGTAGCTTGGACATGTTTTGCTTTTTACTTTTTTTTTGTTTAGAGTCCACTAGTGAGTGAGTCCATCCCCTATTTATCTTTTTGGGTTTGTAATTCCTTGCTCAGGAGGATATTCTCCAAATCCATCCATTTGCTTACAAATTTTAGGATATGATTTTTTTCTTACTGTTGAGTAGTAATCCATTGTGTAGATGTACCAACGTCTTAATAAATACCTTGGTCCTTTGTTTTTCATCTCAGCATCATCTAAAACCATGTTAGTACATCCAAAACTTAAGTTTTCTTCTCTAGTTTCCCTTGCAATTTGTGTCATATGCATACATGTGATTATATATATTTATATAGAATCTAATAAGCATGTATGAAAGAAAACAAATGACAGTTATCATTCTGATATTCACTTAGTTCAAATATGATTTTCTTCAATTCCAATCAGTTTCCATCCATCAATATAACATTTTCTTTATTGTTAAAATATTATTTATTGTTTAGAAAAAACAAAATTATAAAACGTTTAGGTAAATAGATACACCTGGAGAAAATTGTATTGTGTAGAGTAGCCTGGAAAGTTGTGTGTTTAACGTGAAGTAGTTGTTAAAGGTGGGAAATTATTGTGGTGGGAAAGAGAAAGAAATATCTTTAGCTGGTGAGATAGCACACAGGTGACAGAAACAGGGAAAAGAGAATAATGACAGAGAGTCAGTGATACATGTGGTGATGCATGAACAGAAAGTATTAAGGAGCTGTTTTCGTATGGAAAAAACTTTTTCAACATTTTTAAGAATGTTGTAAAAGACCATAACATAACCTATTATTTTGTCATTTACATGCATATTCTTACAGAGTTATAGTAGAGTTAGCCTAAACTAGGCATTATGTTCATTTTAGAAGCTGCATGTTGCCAAACAATAATCCCTGAGCCAGGTTTTAAATACCTATTCAAGACGTGATAAAGAAAACACTGAGATATACCAGCTAAAGTAGGTGATTTTTATTGTTCTTGTTTGCTGTAGTAAGTTGAAAGAGAATGTACCCATGAAGTTCAAGTGCTTAAATGCTTGGATCTCAGGTGAGTGTACTGTACTTATGTAGGTATAGGTGTGGTGGCTTGCTTGAAGAGTATGTTACATGGTGCAAGTTACACACCATTCAATTTTTGTTCTTTTCTTTCTACAGGTAGTTAAAGAAGTGAGGAATCAGTTTCTACTTCAGCCACTATGCCCTCTCCCTGCCATCCTAAAATCAAATTTTAAACATTAACTCAAAATAATTTTTTTTATAAAATATTTGTGGTTATTATGCTTATCACAGATATTATGTCCAAACCAAGACAGTTCACAACAAGAATATGAATCTGAACTACTATTTTTATAATCACTACACATATTTGTAAAATGATTTTTAAAAAAATCAAGTGAGTATTGACAAGAGAAAAGGAAGACCCTGATATGTCATTGTTTAAAAAAGGTGTTATGTGAGCTTTTGAGGGCAAAAAATAAACATTCTTTCCAACATGTAATATCTTACTTTGAATGAAAGATTTGATCAAGTGACCAAGTGTGTCATGGATGTTGAGATTCACCAGTTTTTTAAAATTCATCTTAATGCTTGACCCAAAAGAAGAAACATATGCCTCATGATACCATTGTGCCTACAAATCAAAGCTGTCAGAGATCATGACTCCCAAAAATCAATCAACTATTATTATTTACCTAAATAGACTCAGTATTAAAATTTTTTCCAAATTATATATATAAGCTTATATATAAAATATAACATATTAGTGTGTTTTCAGATCTCATTAGAGATATTTTCTATTGCAGTGGATGGTGACTATAACAGAGACTCCAAAATGGTGACAGTGGAGAGAATAATGTTAGCTCTATGCTCAACCAAACAAGGAAGTATGTCTTATTTTCAAGATTCAGGGACAGAAATATGAGACAGAAAAATGGTAAGAATGTAAGTTTTTTATTGAATTTTATTTTGTGAACTGTATCTTTATTTTATCTGCTCATTTATGGACTTGGTTGATAGATTTATTGTTGATTAATTTGACTATAATTTTAGTTCTTTAGTTTAGATAATAATTTCCTTTCAAATATTGAAATACCACTTGTTCTGAGGACTTAAGCACTCTGTATTTTGAATCTTTCAGCAACTTTCTTTTACAAAGTCTTAACACAATTTGTATTGTTGCTTAATCACATAATATACTGTCTATCAATCCTGTCTTTGCAACCTTTTCTCAAAAAAAAAACTTGAAAGTAAAAATTAGGAAAGAAAATTGTATTCAATGTAGTCATTTTGGAAAGTGGGACAAATACATCCACAGATAAATCTTGAGTCATGTGCAGTCTGTAAATAAGATTAAAGACTCAATGCAGGGCCAAAGGTATGCACACTGAAGTTATTCTGCTCAAGATGCCATCCTGTCTAACACTGACCATAAATGAATGACCTTCTCAAATCTTGTAAGACACTATAACATCTGATCTCTGGAGATAAATCCTCCCATACCAACTCCCAGTGAGAAATCTCAGGGAATTGTTCACTCCTAAGAAACAATATTGTCTTCTATTTTTTTAGTTGTCAATGCATATATTTTAATATATAAAACTTTGTTCAAAGCAAGTGCTTATTTCGATTAAGGGTTTAAAGATGCAAGTCTGTTAGATTAAAAATCTAACAAAAATATATTGACAGTTTTATAAAACTCAAACTTGAATTCATGTGAAAAATCAAATTTAATCTATCCTGATTTCAAGTTCATATTATAAATTTTTAAAATGTATTTATTTATAAAAAGTTTTTTTTTCCCATGTATGCTTGATTGCCATGCCCTCTCTCCTCCCAATTCATCCGGATCCACTGTCAGCCTTCCTCTACCCCATCACACTATCCCCTCCCACAATAGTTCAAGACTCAAAGTAGGTCAGAATCCACTCCAGGCAAGTCTGATTTCCTGGTCCCAATATCAAGGTTAGTTTAGGCAGTCCTTTGGAGGGAATATGTTCCAAGGTGCCAGCCTAAGCACAGTAACACAGTCTGATTCCAGCCCTTGAGGTTCCAAGTATAGATATTGACAATCAAAGGTGCCTACATTTACAGAGCCTACCCTCTTTTCTGGCTGGTTTCCCAGTGGTTGTTCTTGATTCAGTAAGTTACCAAGAGCTCTAGTGAGCCATCACTGTGAGACCTTTCTAACTAATTCCTACCCCCTTGCTCATATAGACTCCCCTCCCCCAATATACACCTGAACCCATAGCTTGCCCAGTGATCAGCCATGAATCTATATCTCCACCTCCATTTATCATTGGATATGGGTTCTGTGATAGCACTTAGGGTGGTTATTCATTTTATTTTAGTGAAGTACTATTTGGCACCTCCCTCCCCAAATGGTTGGAGACCTAGCTAAGGACATCATGTGAGTTCTTGAAGATTTCTCTTGCACTAGGTCTCTTTCCAGGCTCACATTGGTTTCCTCTATCAAGATATTCATCTCTTTTTTCTTTCTCTTTGAGGAGATTAATGGGATACAAATTGGAAAGGAAGAATTCGAACTATCTCTATTTGTAATTCATATAATCATATACAAAAGTGAGCTCCAAAAAATTCACCAGGGAACATCTATAACTGATATATCCCTACAGCAATGTAACAAGGTACAAGATTTACTCAAAAAAATTGTCCTCCTACATACTATTAATAAAAGGGATCAAAAAGAAATAAGAAAAATATCACTCTTTATAATAACTGCAAATAGCATTAAATATCTTGGCATAACACTAACCAAAGAAGGAGCAGATCTGTTTGACAAAACTTTAAGCCATTGAAGAATGAAATTATAGAGGATATCAGAAAATAGGAAAAATCTCTCATATTTCTGGATAAGTAGGTTCAAAATAGTATAAATGGCAATCATACCAAAAGCAATTTACAGAGTCAATGCAATCCCCATCAAAATCCCATCACAAGATTTACAGGTCTTGAAAGAATGATACTGAGCTTCAAATGGAATAACAAGAAACCCACAATTGCCAAAACAATAAAAGAACTTCAGGAGGAATCACCATCCCTGACTTCAAGCTATACTATAAAGCTACAGTTAAAAAAAAAATAGTCTGTTTCTGTCATCAAAACAGACTTGTGCTTACAATCCCACCAAGCACAAGTCTGTTTTGATGACAGAAATGTTCATAGCAGCATTACTTGTAATAGCAAGAACCTGTAAACAACCTAGATGTCCCTCAACTGAAGAATGGATTAACAAACTCTGGTACATCTACACAATGGAATACTACTCAGCAGTAAGAAAAAATGATATCCTAAAATTCACAGGCAAATGGATGGGTTTGGAGAATATCCTCCTGAGCGAAGTATCACAAACTCAGAGAGATAAGCAGGGGATGTACTCACTCACTAGTGGTCTCTAAATGAACAAACAAGAAAAAAAAAAGCCAAACATGCCCAAGCAGCAAACCACAACCACTGAACAGCTTAGGATCAGAAACACCCTGGACTGACCCTTCAAACCCCAGTCCATCTACAGGAACACCTGACTCACTCTTGAGGGAGGGGGGACAAAACTGGATTTGGCCGGGAGTGAAGACTGATCCAAGCATTGTTGGGCCAGTGTGACCATAGGACTGTCTGCTCCCTGCCAAGGGAGGGGATGGGGAGTTGCAGAGAAGAAAAATGATCAGATGTGGTGGGAAGGGGAAGAGACCTTCAATAAGGATATACAGGGATGGAAAAAAAATTCAGAGGGAAAGCTGAACACTAAGAAAATATATGTGTAGTAATCTTATTTGCATTTCCACCCTGGATAAGCCATGCTTATGATTATTATCCTCTGTATAGTTATTGTTAACTCTTCGGCATTTTTTAAAATTCTTTTTACTGTTTTTTTTTGATAAATACAAAATAAAGAAGGAAAAAAAACAGACTTGTGCATCAATGGAATTGATTTGAAGACCCTGACATTAATCTACACACTTATGAACAACTGAGTTTTGAAAATGTGTCCAAATATGTTGAAGAGATTATATCTTCAACAAATGGTGTTGGCATAACTGGATGGTAGTATGTAGATTAATGCAAATAAATCCATACCAATCATATTTTACAAAACCCAAATCCAAATGAATCAAAAGAATCTGTCCACAGGGAGTTTAATTATGCTCCAGTAAGTAAGTAAGCAGCAAGAATTGGTGTTTTTGTAAATGGGGAGATCATAAGAGTGGGTATAATTCTGAGAGGCCTAATAACTGAGTTTGATGGGATGCATGATGTAAAATAATAAATATAATAAATAAATAAATAACATAAAAATATCAACTTATACCCAGCTACACAGACACTAAGAACAATAATTAATATGAAGAACCTCCTGAAATTGAGAAGGTTCTCTAAAGCTAAGAAAGCAGTCAATAAGACAAAATGACTGCCTACAGAATGTAAAAAGATCTTCACAAACCCTACATCTGGCAGAGAACTGACCTCTAAAGTATGTAGAGTACTCAAGAAACTAGAGCCCCCTAACATAAATAACTCAATTAAAAAATGGTGTGCAGAGCTAACAAGTAAATTCTCAGTAGAAGAATTAAAAATGAGTGAAAGAGACTTAAATATTGCTCAGTAACTTTAGCCATCAGAGAAATGCAAATCAAAACACCTTTGAGATACCATCTTACACCTGTCAGAATATAGTATCAGGAAGAAATATTTTCAATAGCTGAAAGTTAGAAGAACTAGAAGAACTAGAAGCAAACAGTACATATTCATACATGATGACTAAACCCTGTTGCACACAAAACAGTAACCTTATTATGCAACTTTATCATCTCAATCAAGGTAGTTTTTGTTCAGGGCTGTGTCACTGTGAAAGGATACTCTAAATTTTGAAGACAGTAATAAACACCCATATCCACATGCTCTACTCTACTGATTTTCAGTGTGAAGTCTGTTTCTGACTCACTACCACTGAACCTATCTGGGACTCCTGAGGCACGGTTGGAAACCAAATAGATCAGGAGCTGAGGAGACTGATCAGGTCTCTGTAAAAACCAATGAAAGTATATCTTGCCATCATTATATACATGACTCTTACTAGACCTGCAAGAAATGGAAGCTGACTCTCCAAGACTAACAGGAATAGAGAAAGCATTCTGTGTCATCACAAAATCTCCACTGGATCCTGAAAAAAAAATGATAGTTTCTTAACAAACAAAATTAACTACAAAATATTTGTCTTTATTTTCTACTTATTTATTCTTGACATATTTCTTTTCTAAAATTATTGTTCATGAAATGCCTATGTGGAGAGAGCATGGAAACTACCTAGAAATCACATGGACCATGTGATTTGATACTTATCAGAGTTGTTACAAGAGCATGGGTTCTCATCCCTTTACCTTCTAAATCTCACAAGCCCACCATAGCAAAAAAGACATGCAATCTCATTCATGGGCAGAAAATGGATCATTATCAGCAGGGCCCCAGAAATCTTTATTTTTCTACATGCTTTCTCTTTCTTCATCTTAGTTTCTTTCCTTACTAGGGATCCACAGTACAAGCAGCCACAGGAGCTGAGCAGAGCACTTCATTCTGAGAACTTAATATGAGAAGTTCTGAGTAGTCAAGTAAGAAAGTGAGGCCAGCTTTTGTACTGGACTTTCAAAGAAAGGGCCTCCCTATGGAGCAATATGCAACTCATGAGGTTAGTACACCTGTGTAAAAAGAATGAATAGACAGAATGACCACTCTTATGAATTAAGTGACAAATGGTGTCTCCTATGTTTGTGAAAAATGGGTACAATTTATGCTGCCTACAGCAGAGGGCAGAAGAACTCCACAGTTAAATTTTAATTTGCATAAATAGTGACATACATGGTCTATAAGGCCCAAGCAGACCAAGGAGTAGCCAAGGCAATCTTTTCAACACTCTATGTATTTGATAATATTTTTTCAGTATAGCATCTTTCTGTCTAAGCCTATGTGATCTTGTTTGTTTGTTTTAATTTTGTCAGATTTGGGAATCCATTAAAGATCACTGATGAGACAAGCAAATCTCATTTCTACAATACACTTGACTTTATAAAGGAAGGAATATAAACCACTAAGAAAGGAGGAGTGAACTTATAAAATACATATATAATTCCTAATATAGAAGAGTACTTAGTAAAATCTTGGTTAGATACCATAATTTCTGCCAATTTGTTATAGAACTTAAAGAGGCTAACAAAACAATTATAAACTACTTCTGAGTGAAAAGGTTTTAATATTGTTTGTTCCATGTTAGAATCAGAGAAATTTATACAAAGACTCAAGTCTTAAGGCCTTAGCTTTAAATTATGTGCTTAGTCTATAGACTTTTTCTTTCCATAAATCTACACAATCATATATTTTGTACTTAATGCATAATAAGGCAATAATATGTGTCTATAGATTGCTGTGGATAACAGGTTTTCCCACATGTTGAAATCTTTAGAGCATGAAGAAAGGAAACATCACATATGTATCAGTAGGATATTATTTAATGTCTAATCTGGTCTGAAATATGTACTTTTTTGTTTGATAATTTCATATGTGTCCATGACTGATCTGAATGTTTTAATTTTTCTCTGATAACGTCATACTTGTATACAATAAATCCTTATGTTTATTGTCCATTTCCCTCTCCATTTGTTTTCCTAGTACATTGCTCTCCAAACATGATTTCTTCTTTTTATTATTTTGTGTTGTTTCCTCATAGCTCATTAAGTCCAATTAGCATATTTCAAATGTTAATGGGTGCAGACCTCTACAATTCGTTATGGAAAAAGTATCAGTGGCCAAACCCTAAATAATATTAAATTTAATTTTTCCATTATCATTTAACTGACAGGAGATTCTTGGGAAGGGATGGGGCTGCTGAGCGATTATGTTCTTGTATATTGTAAATATTTGTCACTCCTATTGGTTTAATAAAGTCAACTGATCAAATAGCTCAAAAGGAAGTAGATGTTGGGCAACCAGACTAGGAGAATTCTGGAAAGTGAAAGAACAGAGAAGCAGATAACAGTGAGACACAAAGAAAGTGGGATACAATGTTGCTCTGATCAAAAAGATACCAAGCCACAAGACTTAATACAAATTGAAATAAGGGTTAACTTAAATCATAATAGTTAACAAGTAAGAAACCAGAGCTATAAACCAAATAGCTTATAATTAATATAAACCTTTGTGTATTTCTTTGGAAAAAATGGCTGGAAACCAGTCAGGTAGAAAAGAAAAACTTCTTAATACAAATAGCATTCTAATATGGGACATATATACCTACATGAAGCCACAGAAAGCTTAAAAAGGATTCTAGAACACAGATATAAAGCAAAAAATAGCTTTCTAGTTATGCCTTTTAAGTAGGGATTGGTACAGACTGGTATGTAGACTTGAACATGCAACATAATCCTCATAAAGGCTTGGTTTCTGAAGTCTCACAAAAGCATTAGCTGTTTATGGTAAATTTTATATTTCTGTTCTTATGACAAAATGGAAACAGTCAAAGACAGCTTTTTGCTAGCAACATTTTCTCAGGAGCACTCTGTTTCGCTGGCCTGTTTTTAGAAACAAAGCAGCTTAGGCTGCCTTGCTGTAGGCCAAAACAGCTACTTTATTAACAAATTTCAACAAAGCACATTCACAGCATGCAGAAAGACATCCTACATCACATCAGTCAACCAAACCCCACCCACCTCACATCTTGGAAATAAGGACATTGCATTATTAAAGTTACATTCACTTGTCTGAGATTGATGGTATATTTAGAAGACTGAAAAAATTGAGATTAAGGTCAAGTCCTGGGAGAACTAGTAGTTATCCAGTGTTGATGTAGTGGGAAAGCTTAGTCAATGTCTTGACTAAAGTAGTCTACAAGTCTGTACCAACCTAGGTAAATTGTCAAAAGTCTTGAGCAGTTTGCATTCCAAAGGTGATCTTTTGGATGGTATTTGTTATCTTAATGGTGATAGCATAGGCCAGGTGGATTTGTCTTTGCAGGGCTCCATCTTATTCATGGAGACTTCACTGGTATTTGACAGTAATGGTCACAGTTGTCATATGCAGAAATCTTGGAGAGATTAAAGAACCACAATTTGTTAAATACATCTTGGGCACATAAAATAAGGGTAATTAACCTGTTTCAGACTCATCCCCAAAATCACACACAGGAAAATAGATAAAGCCTATTTTTAGAATTAGATAGTGTTCTATTTGACCATTTATATTACAACAGAATGTTTGCATGCATGTAATACCTTGTACTGGCATAAAAACACACTTGTGGATCAATGGAATCAAAGAGAGGATGCAGGCATTAACCCAAAAAACTATGGACACCTGATCTTGGACAAAGAGGCTCAAAAAATTCAATGGAAAAAAAAGATAGTGCCTTTAACAAGAAAGGTGCAATGATTGCTTATAATATACTTGAGAACATTTTGTATGTTATTTGCTTCCTTTTTTCCTGGAAGGTGTACAGCTGAGACCTTCTTTCCCCATCCATTCTTAACCAGCATGTCAGCTTTTTTTTTCTTCAATCAGTTCCTGTAATATGGATACAACAAATTAAAATAGGAAAGGAATGGTGCTATGCCAGAGAAGACTGTTTCTAGCTGACAGTTTGTAGAGAAAGTTTGTTTCCCTCTTTTGAAAAGCTTGAATTTTCTGAGTCTTCAGGTTAAGTGGACTAAATGTGGGTATGTTCTGTGCAGTACATCTTAAAGAAAGTGAGCAAAGCCTTGGAAACCTTTCTAGAGGCCATGTGGATTAAGACCCTAAGGACAACTTGTTTTCTATGGTTACAGTAATTTTAACTATAAGGCTGGTGATATTGACTGTATAGATAATGTATTTGTGGTGCCCTCTTCTGGTAAAACAGCAAAATTAAGACAATTTTGGATAATATCCTTTTTGCAATTTAGAAGTAAAGATTCACTCATAGAGGTCAGTGCCAAATACTAATATACTTACAAAAAAATTATTGTTGCTGAAAAATCTAAAATTGGGCGGTCCTTTTCTCCACTGGTCAGAGTCCAGAGAAAGAATACTTTCCATGTAGTCACACATAAGCACATATACTCTATGCCATCACTAAGTATATATAGACCAGTGAGTAAATGTTAAATATGACTGAAAAAGAGTTTAAAGTGTTTGTGCTCTTATGAGATCACTAAGTTTATATTCTTAAATATTATATAACTAATGTCTTTCTTACCATGATGTTACAACCAGCAAAATAATTTAGAACTTAATTTTGGCAAGAAGGCACTAAGTTATTTAATATAAATTGTCAATAAAACAATGTAAAAATATCTTACTTTTTTCTTTTGCTTTTCTTTATTTATTTAGTAATTATCAAGAAAAAATAGTAAAATGTATTTAAAATGCTGATAAGTTAACAATAACTATAAAGAAAAAGTCATAAGCATGACTTTTCAAAGGTGATAATACAAATAAGTTTGCTACACATAAAATTACTGTGTTCAGCTTTCCCTCTGAGTTTTTTCTTTCTATCCCTGCATATCCTTATTCAAGTTCCCTTCCCACTCCTGCCACATCATGTCTTTTTTTCTTCTCCACAACTCCCCATCCCCTCCGTGGGCAGGGAGCAGACAGTTCCATGGTCCCACTGATCCAATGATGCTTACTTCAGTCTCCATGCCTGTCAAATCCAGGTTTGTCCCCCTCCCTAAAGAGTGAGTCAGGTATTCCTATAGGTGGAGTGGGATTCGAAGGGTCAGTCCAGGGTTTTTCTGATCCTAAGCTGTTCAGTGGTTGTGGTTTGCAGCTTGAGCATGCTTGACTTTTTTCTTGTTTGTTTGTTTAGAGACCACTAATGAGTGAGAACATCCCCTGCTTATCTTTTGGAGTTTGTGATACCTCACTCAGGAGGATATTCTCCAAATCCATCCATTTGCCTGCAAATTTTAGGATATCATTTTTTTCTTACTGCTAAGTAGTATTCCATTGTGTAGATGTACCAGAGTTTGGTAATCCATTCTTCAGTTGAGGGACATCTAGGTTGTTTTCAGGTTCTTGCTATTACAAATAATGCTGCTATGAACATAGTTGAGCTAATACCTTTGTAGAGTGAATGTGCATCTTTAGGGTATACACCCAGAAGTGGTATTGCTGGGTCCTTGGGGAGACTGATTCTCAGTTTTCTGAGAAAACGCCATACTGAATTCCAAAATGGCTGAATAAGCTTACACTCCCACCAAAAATGGAGTGGTGTTCCACTTGATCCGCATCCTCTCCAACAGAGGCTGTCACATGTGCCTTTTATCTTAGCCAATCTAACAGGTGTTAGGTGATATCTCAAAGTTGTTTTGATTTGCATTTATCTGATGGCTAAAGATGAAGAGCACTTTTTCAAGTGCCTTTAAGCCATTCCTAATTTCTCTGCTGAAAATTCCCTTTTTAGATCTGTACCCAATTTTTGATTGAGTTATTCAAGGTTTTGGGCTCTAGATTATTCAGCTCTTTATATATCTTAGAGATCAGTCCTGTATCACTTGTAGGGTTGGTGAAAATCTTTTCCCATTCTGTAGGATGTCATTTGGCCTATTGACAATGTCCTTGGCTTTTCAGAAGCTTTCTAGCTTCAGGAGATCCCACTTATTGATTGTTGGTCTTAGTGTCTGTGCCACTGGTGGTATATTTAGGAAGTGGTCACCTGTGCCGATTTGTAGAAGTGTATTTTCCATTTTCTTTTCTATCAAGTTCAAAGTGGCTGGGTTTATGTTGAGGTCTTTGATCCACTTGGATTTGAATTTTGTGCAGGGTGACAGGCTCGGATCTATTTGCCTTTTTCTACACACTTCCATCTAGCTATGCCAATACCATTTGTTAAATAGTCTATCATTTTTCCATTCAATTTTTTGGGCCTCTTTGTCAAAGATCAGGTGTTCATAGGTTTTTGGGTTAATGTCTGGATCCTCAATTCTATTCCATTGATCCACAACTCTGTTTTACGCCAGTTCCAGGCTGTTTTTATTACTGTAGCTCTATAGTATAAGTTGAAGTCAGGGATGGTGATATCTCCTGAGGTTCTTTTGTTGAGTAAAATTGTTTTGACAATCCTGGCTTTCCTGTTATTCCAAATGAAATTGAATATTGTTCTTTCAAGGTCCAAAAAATATTGTGTTGGGATTTTGATGGGCAGTGCATTGAATCTCTATACTGCCTTTGGTAGAATTGCCATCATACCTATCCATGAAAATGGGAGAGCTTTCCACTTTCTGATATCCTCTTCAATTTCTTCCTTCTGTGATTTAAAATTTTTGTCAAATAGGTCTGTTACTTCTTTGGTTATAGTTACTCCAAGCTATTTAATACGATTTGCAGCTGTTATGAAGGGTAATGTTTCCCTTATTTCTTTCTCAGCTCTTCTATCTTTAGTGTATAGAAGGAAGACACAGTCTGTTTTGTTTAAATATCGGTGTATATTTATAGAAAATGTATTTGAATTGTAGTAGCTTACATAATACCTTTACTTTAAGATATTCAAGATGGATAAACACATGAATAAGTATTCTCTCTAATGATTTACCGGCATGCGGATAATTAAAAAATTGATGTGATTGATGTTTTGACTCCAATACAAAATTGATAAGATTGATATTTTGAAACAGCATGAATTCATTCCTGCTTACTAAATTCTGTTAAATAAACTCTCTGGCTGCTAGTCTGACAGGTGGCAAGATTCTCTCCATAACTTGCCTCACTCATCTCTTTCCTTGCCAACGCCTTACATTCTCTGTTGATATGCTGAGTCTGGTCTTTGAGTCTTAGTATGAGAGCAAGGATGCTAATACATCCAGAAAAAAGGACTGATCAGCTATTGTTTTCATTGGCTTTTCCCATAGTAAACAGCCATTTATGGACTATTAGCCACATTGTATGCTACATGGAAGAGTGATGTCCATTCACTCAGCTAGAAATGAATGTCCCATGCAGGATGAAAATTTCTAGCCTCTGTTGGTTGATCTCCATTCAATTTTCTGCCCATGTAATTCTAAAGTTCTAGTCATTTCACTGTTTTTTAACTCAAAGTTTGTCTGAAACCATGGCCATGGTTTGCTGAGCTTGACTTAAGAGTATAGACTTTTCACTGAATATTCTTAGAATTAATGAAATCTACTAGGAGGACTTTAATTAGCATTTATCCTTATTCTGCTTCTTCTATTTATATGGTGTTTGTGAATATTAGGGGACTACTTCACAGTAAACACATGGATAAATTCTGAGAAGCTCTTTTCTTTTCTCACAGTAATTTAGACATCCAATCATAAGGTTTTTGGATGCTAAGCACTTTATCTACTAGGTCATCACAACAGACCAAAAATATCAATTACAGAAATAATCAAGCTAACAGTTTTGTTTTCCTGAAGAAGTTAGACTCACACAATGTCTTTTAATGAAGATCCAAGGTATTTCTCTTCTATGAGACAATTAATAGGCAGCAAATAAAATTTTCACACTTATACAGGAGGAGGCTGGTGACTGATTATCATTGTGTGTGCTTTTGCCACTAAACATGTAATAATAAATGCTCAGCATAACCATACACTAAGAAGCCTATGCCTCCAAATAGAGAAATAGCATAGGCCTCACCACTTCTCTGTAGTCTAAAAAGTCATGGTGAAGACAAACTATACTTAAAACCTTTACAAATATGGTGCAGCACAAAGGAAACCTGATGAAAAACACAGAGGAAAGGAAACTGTTTAATTTCTTTTTGGAAACAACTGATTCTCAGGGTCCTGGAGTGAATCCGAGAATCATAATGTGTTAATTGATGTTCAATGGTTGAAGGAAAAAAAGTAGACCTTTTATATTCATTATTTTATTTTATGGCATTGGGTATTTTTCTTGCATGTATATTTATTTACCTAATTCATGCTATACCCAACTAGAAAAGGGTGTTTGGTATCCAGAACTGCAATCACAGCTGTTTGTGAGCTGCCATGTGGGTATTAGTAGCTTATCTCAGGACATCTAGAAAAATGGTCAATACTCTAAAATGCACACTAACTCTACAGTCTTGTGAGGAGAAATTATTTTGAAGTGACTACAATCTCTAAATAAGAAACACAATGAGAATAATAAAAAATTTAGTAAATGGCAGAATAGAGAGTTTGATATGATGGTTTAATTGGAAATAAATCTCTATACCATAAATTCAGTAAATCTTATTGCGTGGTTGGGCAAAAATAAAATTTATGGGTTTAATAATGATGAATCTACTAGTGACACACATTTCAAAAACATTATGTTTGACCTGAAATGCATTTGAATAGAATCTGGTGCTGTGGGATGTGTTTTCTGTACCCTGTAAATATGTGTTTGTACCCTTGGTTAATAAAGGAGCTGCTATGTTGTATGGCAAGATAGGACAAAGGGATTTGAATAATCTAAGCAAAGATAAAGAAAAATGAAAGTGGAAACAGGGAGACACAATCCAGCTACCCAAGAAATAAAATGTGCTGTTAAGTCGCTGGTGATGTGTCAATACAAAGATTAATTGAAATGGTTTACTTTAAAATGTAAGAACTAGTCAGTAACAGGCTAAGTCAGAGGATCAACAGTTGTTATTTATATTTAGCTGTGAGTGGATTATAAAAGGTGAGCCATCTGGGTTCTACCAAGCTTGAAGACCTACATTCAGACCCTCTGATTCACATGGTAGAATTAGAGTCCTGATTCTCTCAAGCTGTCTTCTGAAACCCCCACATATGTGATTATGATAAAAGTGGTCAAAATATGCTTTTCTTATGTGTGTTTTGCATGCATGTGTTTATGAGCACCATGTAGGTTCCTGGTGACTGTATAGGCCAAACTGCCAAGAAAAGCAGCTGTCAGAAGCTCAGACAAACTAGATTGAAGATATGGAGTCAGTGAACTGTTATACAGACAGACAGACACATGGGAAATTCATCAGCAGAGCAAAGCTAATTTCTCAATTTATCTTATTTTTTCTGAATTCCTACTCTGTTATTTTCTATTTTGTTCTTTTATCCAGTTGTTTTCCTTTCTATTTTTATGTTATTGTCATTGTACTTTTTATTTTTCTCTTATCCATTTTATACCCTCAAAAATCCCTATGCTAGAAAAAGATTACTTCACAATTGCAAGTCACAGATTATATAAAAAGAAATTAAAAATTTTATGTTTTTCTTAGAAGCCCACTTGTAGTTAAAAATGTTTCTCTGTATTAATTTTTCCACCATAACATCACCACCCTAAAGCAATTATGCTTTTACAAATAATCAGAAATATTTCAAATAATCCAAGTATATTCCAGCTAGTTTCTGAGGTACTGGCAGGTAGATGTTTGTGGTTTCATTTTTGCAGATTTCTGTAAAGCTTTCATCAATTGGTCTTAGTAGCCATTTATTTTCATTACACACAAAGAATCATTTCATTTTGTTTCAGAATTTTGCATTTTATTTATTTGCCTTTTTTTCTCTTTTTTTATTATGAATAAATAAAATTTTTTTTATTTTCTATTCACATTTTCTATCCATGCATATCCTTATTCAAAGTCCCTTCCCCCTACCACCAGCTCCAGGCACTATATTTTCTCCACATCTCCCCATCTCCTCGCCAGCAAGGGCAGGAGATCACTAGGTCCCTATATTGCTCAGTTCACCATCCACACCTGGCAGATCCAGAGTCCTCATCCCAACATCAAGACTGTGCTAGGTGTTCCTCTATAGGTTTGGGATCCAAGGTGTTAGTTAAAAGTGTTTCAGATCCCTAGTTGTTCAGTGGTTGTGACTTGCAGCTTGGACATGCTTTGCTTTTACCTTTTTTGAGAGTCTACTAATGAGTGAGTATATCCCTTGCTTATCTTTCTGGGTTTGAGATGTTAAAGACTAGGCTCACAAACAAAAATATAAAAATTTTGTATTTTCAAAGTTTATACTGGAGACAGTGACTAATTCTCTAAGCTAAGTGACTAAATAACTCAAGTCTGACCTTATGTATAAGGACATAATATTTTTCTTAATCATCAGACTGTTCTCCCTCTTCCTGGCAGAATTGATAGGACTATAATTTATGAAACTTAAATATTATTACATTAAATAACATTATATTGTATCTTCTACAATCTTCATATGTAACAAATGAAAAAGGAACTATTAGCCTGTTTTGCCTTTTTAAACCTCTTATTGGAACAATTTGCAGAAAATATATGTCATTTTCTTAATAATCTTTACTATCTGTAAAAAGCATCTGTTTCTTTAGGCTGACTCTGGAAATGTAATCAAAGCCTAGATTTAAACAAGAATCATTGATGTTATAAAGATCTTCTTTATTGTGATGTTCAAGTAAATTCCACAGAGAGTAGTGGGGTTTTCCCATAAAGTAGTCACATTTTATTAGTTACAGTTAAATTCTATAAAGTATAATCCCACCATGACAAACACAGCAGGCATATTGCAGCAGCAAACAGAAGGAAGCACAGCAGAAGGAGGGTGAACTCTGAAAACAATTCCTCTGGGCCTTTGATATCTGGTGGATTATATCCCATGAGATCATTTGTGACTGCAGCTCCCCGGACATGGCAAAGAACACAGAAGAATGTTATGGATACCTATGAACTGGAGTTACAGACACTTATGAGTGATCATGTGGGGGCTTGGCATTCAACCTTAAGTGTATTCAAGAGCTGCAAGTGCTTTAAAGATGTTTCATGTGCCCAGGTACTTGTAATAAAATGGTTTTAAAAGAAATAGCGTTATTCTTCTATATAAACAAAACAATATTGAGAATAATATAAAATAGTGGTGAGAGGTCATCATAAAAACTTTTGAATTAATTTTTTTTTCTAATAAACATGCTCTAATTATTTCAGTGAAACAATTCTTTATGTATAAATACAATATGAATAAGGAAAAAAAGGCTTTGCATTGTGCTTATATTCACTGCGGTGCCGAAAAATTGATCAAAATATTTTGGTAATGAGCTCTAAGAGTGAAAATGATCTTCAATAAATTCTGAAATGTTCTGGTCAAGTTTGGGCATCTAGACATGGCTCAGTTGCGCTTTTAAGATAAACCATATGTGTATTTGCACCCTACTCTGCCCAGGCAGTGATGATTTGCATGTATTCACTCATAGCTTCTTAATAGCCTTGTCACACGCTGTCAAAGATTCAGTCAATACACATCACAGAACAGACATGAAGGTTCCTTCTCAGCTTCTCATTTTCCTGCTGTTCCGGATACCATGTAAGAAGGAAAACTAAGTAATTTGTTTTTCCCTTTGTAATCAATGTGAACTGGAACTTTAGAGAACTCATTTCTATCATGACTAATGATGTATAATGATTGTATGTTTTTGATCACAGGCATACTTTGTGACATCCAGATGACCCAATCTCCATCCTCGTCTGCATCTCTTGGAGGCAGTGTCACCATTACTTGCAGAGCAAGTGAAAGTGTTAGTAATTGGTTAGCCTGGTATCAGCAGAAACCAGGCAACTCCCCTAAACTCCTCATATATCGTGCAGTCAATTTGCAATCGGGAATTCCTTCAAGGTTCAGTGGCAGTGGATATGGGACAGATTTTACTCTTACCATTAGCAAACTGCAACCTGACGATGTTGCTACTTATTACTGTCAACAGTATCAGAGTGCTCCTACCACAGTGATACAAGTCATGACATAAATTACTGAAGGATGTAGCAGGCACCAGATGGCTCTCTTACTGTTTTTATCTGTGAATATATTTTTGCAAAGCCAGTTAGACTGAGAAAGTCACAGTGAAAATATGGTATAGCTGTCTAGAGTGTTTCCATTGCCCCAAGTGTCTTTTTTTCCTCTTAGTCCTAGAAGCACAGTTTTTAAAGATATTCTCATAATGTGTTTAAGATTAATGTGTTGGGATTAGCATAGCAAAATATAAAGCTCTATAGAGATTTGTAAGATCTATTTTCTCATACAGAATTGCAATCAGGAATGTAGGCTCAGGATGGCTAGTCAGGTGCCTAGTTTGTGTCTGAAATATCCCCTAAGCCTCAAATGTTGAGTTATTTCATCTAGCTTTTCACAGTATTTTAGGGTGATTGGAAAACTTTTATGTTAATACTAGATAGAAGAATAATTTGAAGAAAATCAGATTTTATAAGAATATTGTCTATAGCCACTTGTACTCTTATAATCTTCTTTCATCATGCTACACTCATTTAGACAGCCTAATATGTCTTTCTTCACATTATAAACTGTAATTCCTGAAAATACAGACTCAAATAAATATGTTATTCCTCAAATTTTAATTTTCTGATATTTTTAAAATTATGCAGAATGGACTAATGAAATATTTGTGTTATTTCAAAGAAAGTGTTGCTAAAAATAGAGATTTTTTTCTGTTGCTTCTTCAGGGTACAGCTTTTCCAAGGCAGAGTTTAGAGTGTCTGCTCTCCTAGAGAACACTTGAAAACACTCAATAAGAAATACAATCAAGAGAAAATAACAACTACAAAGAAAAATAAATTGGCAATTAACTTGTAGAAAAACACGAAAAATACTGAGATTTTAATGTTCTGGTTGGATCTGTTATAGATTACATGGGGGAGTCTATAATATTTTGGTATAAAAAGTCCGTATGGGGTCAGTTCACCAAATTCAGATTTGATGTGAATATAAAAGGAAAAATATGCTGAAATCTGAATCCTGTGTGAAAACTTCTTAAGAGTAATGTGGAAAAGTTCATTGGTAGGAAACAGCAGAGAGTGAAGAGTGTGGCTGCCAGTCATCTCCTTACTCCCAGATGATTCCATTTGATGTAGCAACTTGTGTTACTTACATGATGACAATGTAAATCTTTGAAAATGATAATAGTGAATCAGTTTCAAAGACACATTTAAAAATATTCTTACTATTTTTAAGTAGCCAATATAATTTCGATATTTCTCTGGTTAATAATTTTGAAATTTATAAATATAATGTTTTTTATTATGATAGAAGTCACATTTTTTATCCATCTTTTTATGACCTAGCCTGGGTTGATGATAATTGATTATGTGCTGGATAGAAGCTTTCTATTGTGCTTGTATTAAGAATTCACTACATATAAATACATATATGTATATATATATATTAATTTTATATATTAGCCACAATTCCCCTTCTCTCTTTGCCTTCCACTTACTCCTGAGCTTTCTCCCACCTCAGTACCAGTCACTCCTCAAGAATATAAAGCCTTCCATGTATAATCAACAAATCAAGTGCATCAAGAATATAAAGTCTTCCATGTGTAATCAACAAATTAATTTGCAGCAGTACCAAGTTCCTCCACCCTCTATCATCACTGAGCAAGGTGAACCTCTGTATGAAATGGACTCCAATAAGCCAGTTCATGCACTAGTAATTATTTCTAGTATCATTACTAGAATCCCCACAAGCTCCCCAAGCAACACTCCTGTTATCTATAATCAGAGGGTCTTGTTTGGTCCCATGCATGTTCCCCCAGCTCTCAGTACAGAGTAAGGGAGCTCCAGTACCTCAGGTTAGGTGTCTCTGTGGGTTTCCTCAGCAATATCTTCATTTGTTTGCTCATATAATTTATCCTTCCTTTTTAACTGGAAAGAGAGCTCTGACAAATTCTTAGCTGTGAATCTCTACATCTGTTTCTACCAGTCGTTGGATGAAGTTTCTATGAGGACAGCTATGGTGATAATCAACTTGATTACAAGGAAGTCCAGTTCAGCATCTTCTCTAGAATGACTTACAGTCTTAGCAAGGGTCATCCTTATGGATTACTGGGGATTTTCCTAGTACCAAACCCCAAAATGGCATACGCTATCATAATATCTATTTCATCACTCTCCTTCTCTGTTCCTCTCCAAATTCTACTCTCTGATTTACTAATGTAGTCTTCTCACATCACTTTACCCTTTCTGTCATGCTCCCAATTTACTCAGGAGATCTTATTTTATTTCTCAAGGGGATGCATTTCGATGTCTCCCTTAATTTCTTCCTAGTTACTTAGCTTCTTTAGGGTTGTGGGTTATGGCCTCGTTATTCTTTGGTTATGGCTAATACCCACTTATGACTGACTGAATACCATGATTGATTTTCTGGTTCTGGATTATCTCACTCTGATTTTTTTTTTCCAAACATACGTCAATTTGCCTAAAATTTTCCAGATGTCATTTTCTTTTTTTACTGCTGAATAATACTGTATTGTGTAAATGTGCCACATTCCTATTTGCTCTTTGGTTGAGAGTCATCTAGGTTACTTCCAGTTCAGGCTATTATAAATAATGCTTCCATAAACATAATCAAGCAAATATCCTTGTGGTATTAATATGCATTCTGTGGGCATAAGCCCGATATTAATGTTTCTGGATCATGAGGTTGATTGAGATCAAGTTTTCTGAGAAAAAAAAATCACCACACTGATTTGCAAAGAGGCTGCATAAATTTACACTCCCACTAACAATGAATGAATGTTCCCCTTACTCCTTATCTCTTTCAGCATAGGCTGTCATCAGTGTTTTTGTTTCTAGCCATTCTTACCAGTATGAGATTATATCGCTGATTTGTTTTATTTGCAATTTCCTGATAGCTAAGGATGTTGAGCAATTCACTTTGCTATTTGAGATACTTCTTCTCTTGTTGCTTAATTTTTAAATAAGGAACTGTAATTGAATGGAGATATAACATTTGCTATCACCATAAGAAAATGTTACTCTGCCTCTTTTGTGATCCAGATAATAGGAATCACAGAATAAACTTACTGTTTTTCAAAATATTTCCTGTGCCTATATCTGTATATAAATATCCCTTTATTTTACTGTAGTATTAACCTCAGAGCTATGTGCACTATTAACATGAACTCCTCAGTTTTGTGAGATTTTTATTGAAGTCAGTACAATCAATGAGAATAATCTCATTGCAAATTCAATGAGAATAATCAGAAAATTTTATTAAATATTAGAATAAATGTTTTCATATGATGGCTTAATTGAAAATGAAAACTGTATTTCTTAAATGCAGTAAATCCTATTAAGTGATTGAGCCAGAATAAAATTTGTGGGTTTAATAATGATAAATCTACAGTGATACAAATTTCAAAAACACTATGGATGAATTGAAATGGATTAATTGATAGAAACCGGTGCTGTAGAATGAGCTTTCTGTACCCTGTAAATATGTGTTGTTACCCATGATTAATAAAGAAGCTGCTATGGCCTATGAAAAGATATGTTGGAGTGGGTTGGCAAATCTAAGCAAAGATACAGAAAAATAAAAGTACAGTTAGGGGAGATACAATTTAGTTCTCCAAGAAACAAAATGTGACTGTCTTGCTAAACCACCATTGTTTTGGCAGTACAAAGATTAACACAAATGGGTTAATTTAAGATGTAAGTACTTTCTAGTAACAGCCTAAGCAAAAGAATTTATAATTTATATTTAGCTCTGAGTGGTTATTTTATAAATGGTAAGACTTCTGTTTCTATGAAGCTTAAGGACCTACATTCAGACCCTCTGATTTTCATGGTAGAATGAGAGACCTGAAGACTCTCTAGTTCTATTCTGAATGCCCCCACATATACAATTATAATAAAAACTTGATAAAATACTTTTTCTTATGTATGCTTTGCATGCATGTATATCTGTGGACCATGTGGGTTTCTGGTGCCTGTAGAGACCAAAAGTGTCAAAAAAACCCAGCTATCAGAAGCTCATAGAAACTAGATGGGAGATATGGAGACGGTGAACTACTAGACAGATGGACACTGGGAAATTCATCAGCAAAGAAAAGTCTATTTCTCACATTATCCTTTTCTTTCTGCGGCTCCTACTCTGTTCTTTTTCTATTTGTTCCCTTACTCAGTTGTCTTCCTTTCTTTTTTATGTCATTATCCTACTACGTTTTTATTTTTCTTGTATCTATTTTATACCTCAAGAAAATATTCCTATGAAAGAGAAAGATTTCCTCATAATTATATAATTACAAGTTATATATATTTTTGAATAGGTATTAAATTTGTTCATTTTTATTAGAATCCAACTAGTAGTTAAAATTGTTTCTTTAAACTATTTTTCTTACCACAACCTTAAAGCAATGATGCATTTATAATTACGTAAAAATATTTTAAGCATGCCCAGTATATTTCAGCTAGTTTCTGTGGTACTGGCAGGTAGTTATTTGTGCTTACACTTTAGCAATTTCTTAAAAAACTTTACCCAAGTGGCCATGCTAGAAATTTTTCTTCACACACAAAAGATCACAGGATTTTATTTTACAATTTTGTATTTTCAAGGTGCATACTAGGGTGTGTGATTAATTCTGTAAGAAAAGCAACCAAGTAACTCAAGTCTGACTTTAAGTAAAGAGACATAATTGTATTTCATGATCATCAGCCTGTTGTTTTTTAAAAGCAGAATTTATGAGTTTGTAATTCATGGAAATTTTTTGTTCTTATATCGTATCCTCTGTTAGATTGTCTATGATAAAATGCACAGAACACAGCCTATGCTAGAGAAGATGTGGAACAAGGGGAACACTCCTCCATTGTTGGTAGGAGTGTAAGCTTGTTTAATCACTTTGGAATGCAGTATGGTGGTTTCTTAGAAAACTGAGAATCAATCTCCCCAAGGACCCAGCAATACCACTTCTGGGTGTATACCCTAAACATGCACAGTTGCACTCCAAAGGCATTAGCTCAACTATGTTCATAGCAGCATTATTTGTAACGGCAAGAACCTGGAAACAACCTACATGTCCCTCAACTGAAGAATGGATTAACAAACTCTGGTACATCTACACAATGGAATGCTACTCAGCAGTAAGAAAAATGATATCCTAAAATTTGCAGGCAAATGGATGGATTTGGAGAATATCCTCCTGAGCGATGTATCACAAACTCAGAGAGATAAGCAGGGGAGGTACTCAATCACTAGTGGTCTCTGTTAAACAAACAAACAAGAAAAAAAGCCAAACATGCCCAAGCGGCAAACCACAACTACTGAACATCTTGGGATCAGAAACACCCTGGACTGACCCTTCGAACCCCACTCCAACTATAAGAACACCAGACTCACTCTTGAGGGAGGGGCGACAAAACTTTATTTGGCCAGGAGTGGAGACTGATCCAAGCATTATTGGGTCGGTGGAACCATAGGACTGTCTGCTCCCTGCTCAGGGAGGGGATGGGAATTTGCAGAGAAGAAAAAATACAAGATGTGGTGGGAGGGGGAAGGGACCTTGAATAAGGATATACAGGGATGGAAAAAAAAAATTCAGAGGGAAAGCTGAACACAAAGAAAATATATGTGTAGCAATCTTATTTGCATTTCCACCCTTGATAAGCCATGCTTATGATTCTTATCCTCTTCATAGTTATTGTTAATTTTTCCTCATTTTAAATTCATTTTATTGTTTTTTGTTAAATACAAAATAAAGAAGAAAAAAAAATCCTTACTACACTACATGTATTCTTAGCTATAACTCCAGTTCCAAGGCATCCAATGCCTCTTCTAGCCTCCATGAGCACTGCACACATGGTACACAGACATACGTGCAGGCAAGACATCAATACATATAAAATAAAAAATAAATAAAGCTTTAAAAATAAAGATGCACTTATGAATCTATGTAAAGAATGTTGCTGGGGGCTGGAGAGATGGCTCAGTGGTTAAGAGCACAGTCTGCTCTTCCAGAGGACCCGTGTTTGATTCCCAGCACCCACATGGCAGCTAACAACTGTCTGTAGTTCCAGTTCTAGGCAAACACCTAGGCAAATAAATAAAGAAATAAAGTTTAAAAATAAAGAATGATGCCTATATATATATGTATATATATAAAAAGAACTCAAGAAACTAAAGCCCAAAACCTTTTATAACATAATCAAAAAATGGGGTTGAGAGCTAAAAAGGAAAATATCAGCAGAAGAATTACCAATGGCTAAAAGGCACTTGAGAAAGTGTTCAGCATCTTTAGCCATCAGAGAAATGCAAATCAAAACAACTTTGAGATATCATCTGACACCTGTCTTACTGGCTGAGATTGCAGCCTATGATGGAGATGGTGCAGAGAAAGGGGAACACTCATTCATTGTTGGTGGAAGTGTAAGCTTATTCAACCACTCCGGAATGAAGTATGTCAGTTTCTCAGAAAACTGAGAATCAATCTCCCCAAGGACCCAGCAATACCACTTCTGGGTGTATACCCTAAACATGCACAGTTTCACTCTAATGGCATTAGCTCAACTATGTTCATAGCAGCATTATTTGTAATGGCAAGAACCTGGAAACAACCTAGATGTCCCTCAACTGAAGAATGGATTAACAAACTGTGGTACATCTACACAATGGAATACTACTCAGCAGTAAGAAAAAAACAATATACTAAAATTTACAGGTAAATGGATGGATTTGGAGAATATCCTCCTCAATATCCTACTCAGCGAGGTTTCACAAACCCAGAAAGTTAAGCAGAGGATGTACTCACTCATTAGTTGTCTCTAAACAAACAAACAAGAAGAAAGCAAAGCATGCCCAATCTGCAAACCACAACCACTGAATAGCTTGGGATCAGAAACTCCTTGGACTGACTCCTTGGATCACACTCGCCCAAGTGGAACACCTGACTTAGTCTTGATATTGCTGGGAGAAAACTGGATTTGACAGGAATGGAGGCTGAACTAAGCAATACTGGGACTATGGGACCTTGGGACCAACTGCTATTGGGAGGGATAGGGAGATGTAGAGAAGAGAAAATGATCTGATTTTGTGGGAGGGGGAAGGAACTTTAAATAAGGATATCCAAGGTTAGAAAATGTGATTTCTTTATTCATAATAATAAAGAAAGAAAAAAAACTCACTAGTTTTTTCCAAAGTTTCATTTTATCAAAAATAATTTATAAGGAATGTCTTTATAATTTTCTAGAATTTCATTCACATCTGGTATAATGATTACCTTTCTTTTTTTTTCTTTTTTTTTCCTTCTTTATTTTGTATTTATCAAAAAAAAAACACAGTAAAAAGAATTTAAAATGTGGAAGAGTTAACAATAACTATACAGAGGATAAGAATGATAAGCATGGCTTATCAAGGGAAGAAATACAAATAAGATTGCTACACCTATATTTTCTTTGTGTTCATCTTTCCCTCTGAATTTTT
>PVIH01021917.1:0-28496 GCA_004025045.1 Sigmodon hispidus | reverse complement strand
TTCTCAGAAAATTGAGAATCAATCTCCCCAAGGACCCAGCAATACCACTTCTGGGTGTATACCCTAAAGAGACACATTCACACTCCAAAGGTATTAGCTCAACTATGTTCATAGCAGCATTATTTGTAATAGCAAGAACCTGGAAACAACCTAGATGTCCCTCAACTGAAGAATGGATTAACAAACTGTGGTACATCTATACAATAGAATACTACTCAGCAGTAAGAAAAAATGATATCCTAAAATTCACAGGCAAATGGATGGATTTGGAGAATATCCTCCTGAGGGAAGTATCACAAACTCAGAGCGATAAGCAGGGGATGTACTCACTCACTAGTGGTCTCTAAACAAACAACTAAGAAAAAAAGCCAAACATGCCCAAGCAGCAAACCACAACCACTGAGCAGCTTGGGATCAGAAACACCCTGGACTGACCCTTCAAACCCCAGTCCATCTATAGGAACACCTGACTCACTCTTGAGGGAGAGGGGACAAAACTGGATTTGGCCGGGAGTGAAGACTGATCCAAGCATTATTGGGCCAGTGGGACCATTGGACTGTCTGCTCCCTGCCAAGGGAGGGGATGGGGAGTTGCAGAGAAAAAAATGATCAGATTGGTGGGAGGGGGAAGAGACCTTGAATAAGGATATACAGGGATGGAAAAAAAAATTCAGAGGGAAAGTTGAACACAAAGAAAATACATGTGTAGCAATCTTATTTGCATTTCCACCCTTGATAAGCCATGCTTATGATTATTATCCTCTGTATAGTTATTGTTAACTCTTCTGCATTTTTAAATTCTTTTTACTGTTTTTTGATAAATACAAAATAAATAAGGACAAAAAATAAATAAAAACTGTGCAGGGAGATCTTAATAAGAATTTTTTAAAGCCTATCCAGGGATACTCTTCATGTGCATTTAAGTTGCACTTTATTATGTTTATTTATGTTTCTCTTTAGGTCTAAGCAAATAACATAGTATCTCTGGGGACACTGTAGTCTCTCAGAAAGAGACACTTTCTGTATAGTTAACTGTGTAAATAGTCTTTACATAAGAAATTAATAAGTGCCGGGTGGTGGTCGTATATGCCTTTAATCCCAGCACTCAGGAGGCAGAGGCAGGTGGAACTCTAAGAAATTGAATCCAGCCTAGACTACAGATATAGTTCTAAGGCATACAAAGAAACTCTGTCTTAAAAGAGAAATTAATAAATAAACAATAATTATAGCATTGTTTTCTGTACTGGCGTTTCTATAATTAAACTATAATACTATTTGTTTGAAGAAAGGTAACCTGGATATTTCTATATCTCATTTAGTGTGAGTGCAATATACTAACATTTGGAATAAAGACTTGGTCTATATTGTTAAAAAAAAGAATAAACCAGCTATAATAATTTTACAAATTGACATACTGATAATTATTAGCTACATATGAAAGCAGCCAAAGAGTAAAACCTTACATTTCTCTGAAGTAGTCACAAAATTATCAAAGTTACTTTCCAGGCTATAAGTACTCTATATCAACAACTCCTATACTCTCACCAAAATTCTCCTAGTAGAAGAATAAACTCTGTTCTTAAAATGTAGCACAAACATTGCTCCCAAAGTAATAAGTATCTCAAAAAAAAAACCAATACTGAGCCAAATTGGCATATATCAATACAAGAATCAACAAAAGTTCATAATTACCCATAAGGTATCATATATTGCTTATTATATATTAATTATCTCTGATTTCCTCAGCCTTTTCTTTTTTAGGATAGTTAATTTTGGGGGGAATTTCCAAGGAGTTGTTGGTTTTCAGATTGCCAAAATGTTCCTCCTCATTAATTCCATGCTATCAGATGAGCAGCTCCCTATGCTCAGACTCAGTTTCTCCAGCCACCTGAACCCAAATGAAATGTATACCTGACACAAACCAGCTGTCCAATAGTGTCAGCTTCGTCTTCAGGACACATGATCCATTGGGACATGGGAGAAAGAGAAGGGCTTGAAAATAAATAAGCCTCACTTTTCTGAGTTCTAAGGGCTGTTTCCAGGTCTTTTCTGTCTCACCTCTTGGGCTTTTCACTGGCTAAGGCTTCTTCAAGTGGATGATGAGAGGGAAATATGGCGAACTTGATACCTACCATATGACTTAGTGTCATGCCTCATCTCACTGTACTTCTACCTTTCTATTAATATCAGGAATTCATGGAGCCAAAAGTCTTATCCCATGCTCTTATGAAAAGAGTTGAAATTCATAAGGAAATACAAAACAAATAATATTATAATACAATAGAATAAGAGGGAAAACTAAAAAAAAAATGCAATAGGGAGAATTTCAAAAAGTTAAGAATGCCTTTAAGGATTTCTAGAAGTGGTAGTTCAGAAGATTAATAATAAGTAGAAATTATATATTTGAATCCTTCTTCTTACAACAAAGGAAATTAAATAAGTATGAAATACTGAAAATCCAACCCTAAATAACTCCATGTTCACAGAAAACATAATAGAACAAATGAAAAATATGCAATAACCATTGGCTCACACTCCCAAGTCACAGACTGTGACATATTTGGAAGAGTTACTGGATTTCACACCAAGCAATGTAGAGGCCTCATGACATATATTAGAAGTAATAAAATAATTCTGGAGATAAATAGATTACCCCTTAACAATCAACGTGGTATAGCATCCAAGCTCTCCTCTGTGGCACTAAATTCCTAATGAGTATATAATAGTTTCATTGGAATTTAGAATGGAAAAATAGCTATAACCCAAGATTTTTTTTTATAAATATTGCATTGCTATTTATTCTCAAGGCAAGGAAATGCTTTCTGTCAGTTCTAAGTATACACAATATATCTATAGGCATAGTGTTGAAATTATACAAACACTTGGAATTTATCAAGGTTACAAGAAGAAACAAAAAGCAAAAAATGACCAAAAATTGTAAGGCATGGTGTGCCAATTATTAAGCTTGTCTCTAGGCTCTATACCCAACATTTTATAACCTCCCAGTGATTCTTGGACCAGGTCTCTACCAATTATGTCTTCTTTGTCAGACACTCTGCTGGTAGCATTAGTGGGAGGGGCTTGGGAGATATTGCAAACTAGGGCTGAGAGGAATGATATTTCCTTCTGAAGAACTACTGGGCCTTTCTAGAACCTTCCTTTATGTCAGAAAGAGGATGCGTTTCTGATGGTAAATTTTTTCCACATTCCCAGCCCAGCCTCATTGAGTAACACAGCCACTGCCCCTTCAAAGTCTAAATCTCAATTTTCACCAGTTTCTCCTCTGAGTCACTGGAATAGCAACATTGGTTAGAAATTTCATGAGATGACATGTCAGTTTCCTAGTTCTGCAGGTTCAGACACTCTTAATGTCTCAGGCTTAGGGTTGATTGCTGCTACCTTTAGTTACTACATCTTATTGACTCCATCTGCCATATCTAGTTCTCAATTGCTTTTATTTGTATTAAATTCTGCCCATTAAAATAACTACCATGGTTTCTATGTTCCCAACAAAACACCAAGGAGCATAGCAATGGATATTATATTAGAATAGAATTTTTTTAAAATAATTAAATTTAGTTAGAAGTTTTGTCTGAGATAATTCTTTAAGAGACTCAGAAATTCAAACAACAATACTTTTACCAGGAAAGCATAATAATAAAAAGAACATGTGTTGATATCACACAGAAAATAGTCTAACAGTGGACAAAGTGATACAATGTCCTCTGAAAGGTTAAATTAAAAATTAAGGTATTGGTCTTGTTTATTTTTTGTTACTTTTGTTGTTGATAATTTTTTATTGTAGTTTTAAAATTTTTTATACTATAGAATAAAGTCTCATTCTTTTATCCATGTATCCTCATGTTGAAACTCCCTTCCCCCTCCTGACCCCTCCCAGTCAGTCTTTCTTTTACCCATCCTCCCATCCCCTCCCTAGAAAGGACAAGAGGTCCCAAGGTCCCGAGGTGGATTAGTTCAGCATCCACTTCAGGCAAGTCTGATTTCCTCATCCTAAAATCAAGACTAGGTTAGGTATTCCTCTGGAGGAAATGGTTTCCAAAGTGCCAGTCCAGGATGTTTCAGATCCCAGGCTGTTCAGTGATTATGGTGTTCTTTGCTTTTTGTTTGTGATACCTTGCTCAGGAGGTATCTTTCTGGGTTTGTGATACCTTGCTCAGGAGGATATTCTCTAAATCTATCCATTTGCCTGTGAATTTTAAGGTATCATGTTTTTCTTACTGCTGAGTAGTATTCCATGGTGCTTGAACTAAGGACCTAACATGCACTATGAAAATGTTCTGTGTGGAGCTTGACCCAGACATGTTTTACTTGGTTTTGACACAAGTTCTCACTGTTTTTTATTCTGACCTCAAATTTGCCATCTTCTTGCCTCAGCCTCTGAAACAGGTGGGATTACAGGTGTGCATGTTACCTGGTTGATGAAATTAGGATGTGACTAATATTAATTGTTGTATGCCAAAGAGTATGGAATATTAATATCTACTTAATATTAGTGTGCAATTATACAGTACACATGGTATGACTTAATAGTATGAATGTTTTTTATATAGCTTGAATGTAGACAGAAAATGAATATGTGTTAATATTGTACTGAAAGTAGTCTATGATAAAGAGACACTGTGCTAAGAGTTTGCTTTGACTGTTTTTGGGGTTTTGATTTTTTTTTTTAAATTCTGATTTGGACCTTGTTGCTCAAATGCACTCTTTTTCTATTTTGAAATTTTATTCTGGTTTAAGTTTTTATAATTATGAAACATTTTTATCTATTATAAATTTATATTTTGTTTTGCTAATGAACTTCCTTGTAAACATAATGCCTGAGGCTTCTCAAGCTCAGCTATCGACTGCTTCTGTTTCTTGGCTACAGCATACACATTTCTGTTTCTTTGCATGCACACTAACAATTAGAATTGTATGTTATAGTGACTCTGAATTCTGCTGTACCCTTTTCAAGAATGCTGGCTCTTTTGTTCTTGTAGGCACACCAATGAGTCAATATAACAATGAGCACATGTGGGTTTGATTATATGTTCTACTAGAACAGTTCTGTGAAGATCCAAGGGTGTTTCTTTAGCCTCTTCAAATTAACAAAACTCAAGCAACGTGTCCCTGAGGTTTCCCAGAGAAAGTTAGGCCATCAAAACCCGCCCTAAGCAACATATCTCTTCCAACAAAGCCACATCTCTTAATCCTTCCCAAACAGTTTCACTAAATGGGACCAATTCAAATGTATGGATCTGTGAGAACCCTATTCATTCCAACCACTGCAACTAGTTATTCTATTCTGGATCTAGAAGATAATCAACAAAGCAATGTTTGTTTTCATTTGTTCTTACCTATTTGTATTTTTGGAATGAATACACTCATAATATTTATTGCAGTGTATTTTAATTACTTCAAGAGAAACTTTTATTTAACTCAAAAGAATGTCTTATGAAATTTCACAGAGATTGAAGAATAAATTTCATTTTGAATTAAAAAAAAAAAAGAGCATGGCTGCCAACCTAGACTACTATACCCAGCAAAATTATCAATCACCATAGATGGAGTAAACAAGATATTTCATGACAAAGTCAGACTGAAACAATACCTACCTACAAAATTGGCCTTCCAAAAAGCATTAGAGGGAAAACTCCAACCTAAGGATCCCAGATACACCCATGAAAAAACAAACAATCAATAATCAGGAAAAAAAAAAAAACGAAGAAAAGCACAGAGAAAGGAAATACATAGAAGCTACCACTAAAAATAATAGGAAACATCAATCAGTGGTCACTAATATGCCTTAATATCAATGAACTCAATTCACCTACTAAAAGACACACACTAACACAATAGATACAAAAACAGAAGCCTACAAGAAACACACATCAACCTTAAAGACAGACACAAGCTCAGAGTAAAGGATTGTGAAAAGATTTTCCAAGCAAATGGCCCTAAGAAACAAGCAGGGGTTGCCATCCTAATATCTGACAAAGTAGAGTTGATTATAAAATCAATTAAAGGAGACCAGGATGGACATTACTTATTCATTGCAGGAAAATTTGATCAAGATGAGATTTCAATCCTGAATATTTATGCCCCTAATATAAGGGCACCTATCTATGTAAAAGAAACACTACTAAATCTCAAATCCCACATCAGTTCTCACACCCTTCATAGTAGGAGACCTCAATACTTCACTTTCACCAATTGGATAGGTCAACCAGACAGAGACTCAACAGAGAAATATAGAGTCTAATAGAGGTTATGATGCAAATGGATTTAATAGATATTTATAGAAGCTTCCACCCAAATGCAAAGGAGTATACATATTTCTCAGCACTACATGGAACTTTCTCTAAAATTGACCACATAATAATTTATTGAAAATGAGTCCACAATGTACCCAAACTTTTGGGACACAATGAAGGCAGTCTTGAGAGGAAAATTCATAGAACTAGATGCGTATATGAAAAGACTACAGAAATCCCATACTGAAGAACTAACAGCAGAGCTGAAAGCCTTAGAACAATTTGAAACAAACTCACCTAGAAGGAGTAGATGGCAGGAAATAATCAAACTTAGAACTGAAATCAATACAATTGAAACAAAAAGAACATTACAAAGAACCAAGGAATCAAAGAGTTGGTTCTTTGAGAAAGTCAACAAGATACATAAATCCTTATCCACACTAATCAAAGAGAGAGAGAGAGAGAGAGAGAGAGAGAGAGAGAGAGAGAATCCAAATTCACAAAATCAGAAATGAAAACAGGGATATAACAACAGACTCCCATAAAATCCAGAGAATTATCAGGTCATACTTTGAAAATTTATACTCCACAAAAATGTAAAACCTAGAAGAAATGGACAGATTTCTGCACAGGTGCCATTTACCTAAACTAAATGAAGACCAGATTAATTACCTAAACAGACCTATATCTGTAAAGGAAATTGAAGCTGTAATTAAAAGCCTCCCAAGTAAAAAAAAGCTCAGGTCCAGAGGGTTTCAGTGCAGAGTTCTACCAGACACTGCTGCATTCCAGAGTGGCTGAATAAGCTTACACTCCCACTCTTAAGGACATTCACCCTAACCCTAACCCTAACCCTAACCCATGGATCAGTGCCTTGCTCATTCATCACCACAGAAGTGTCCTTTTGCAGTAAATGGGAATTAATATGGAGATCTACAACTGAAATACGTTTGGAGAGAGACATTATAACAGTACTAAGTGAGATGTCTACACTAAAACCTTTACTTCAGTGCTTAGTGAGCTATGCCAAAGAGGAGGAAGAATGATTCTGAGGGCCCAGAGAAGATAGATGACACTGAAGAAACAGAATCTTCCAGAAACAACAGTACTGATGAAAATATGAACTCACAAAGACTGTGGCAGCATGTACAGGGCCTCCACAGTTAAGTTAGCTGGAGTTCCAGTGCAGAGAAGAAGTGGACACTAACTTTTATCTCTAACCATGAAGCTAATTCTATGTGCAACCATTTGCAATGGAAAAATTAGTCTGCACCAGTGGACTCTTACTGGTTATATAAACCACGTTTAAGGGTGGTCTTCGTGCTGAACAGTAGATGGCTAAGAAACAAAAACCAAACTCAGTGGTTTGTAAATTTTTATAATGCACATTGCTTTGTTTGGGCATTTGTTTATCTTACTGGCACTTTACTTGTATATTATGATTTCTGATTCTGCATTTTGTTTATTGTGGGATCTTTTGGTTTTTTTTGTTTTTTTTTTTTTTTTTTTAAAAAAAATATGGTCTGTTTGAGTTTTACTTGCCCACCCATTTGCTTTCTAAAGATAAAAAGTAAGAAGGTGTGAAGTGGATGAGTGGAAGATCAAGGTGAACATCATAATCAGAATATATTGTTTGAATTTTCAGTAACAAAAAGGAAAATAAGATGAAGAGGCTAGGAAGGTTCTCAAATATTATGTTCAACTATACTCGATTTCACTAATTAGTTCAAACACATCTTCAACAATTGGCTAATTTTTCCCAAGCCAATAATTTATCTTGTTGTATCTCTTTTTTACTTTTGCACATAAAACTAGAATTGTTTAAAAGGTATCCACTAATAAAATAATCAGATTGTTGATGCAGAAAATAACTATTTTGTTAATAATAATAATAATAATAATAATTTTAGGTAATGTTTTAGCTACTTTTCTATTGTTGTGAAAAGATACTATGATCTAGGTAATTTATAAAAGGAAGCATTATATTAGGGACTCATTTACAGTTTCAGAGAGTTAGTCAATGATCATCATAATAGGGAGCATGGCAGCAGACAGGTAAGTATGGCACTGGAGCAGTTCCGCAGATTTTACATCTTATCTGCAAGTTAGAGACAGTGTCAGAGATTGTGCTTGGCTTGAACATTTGGTACTTCAAAGCGTACTCCCAGTGACACACCTCATCCCTCAAGGCCATATCTCCTAGTCCTTTCTAAACAGTCCAACTGCAATACCACTCAATTACGAGCTTATGCAGTCCGAAGGTAATACTTGAGTGAATATATTTATGACATAGGTTTAATTGGGACCATTTTATACTTTCTCATCTCTATAGTAGTCCTTTTACTCTTGATTCTGAGGGAATGTGCTCAAAAGATTTTGTAATGTAAACAAGGCTACATAGAAGCCACCAAAGGGGCTGAAATCAAGCCCAAGTCTTTTATTCTTTCCTCATGATCTTTATGACCACACTTTCCTCATTCTAACACACTACTCATTCTTCAAGTTCACATCTGTGAGGTCAAACATGTTCTATCACCCCAAATCTGCACAGTACTTCTTCTGTGATTATGTAATATACTGGCTTATTACTTCAACTATGTATACTATATAAGTTATTAATACTATTGTAGATGACACCTATTTTTATATACCAGAGAAACTTACTTCAGATATAGTAAGTCTCACACTATTCTAAAACTTACATGTGAATTTTCTCAATTATTAAAGCAATATTTTGTTAGATATATTGTGTTTATATTGCCACTGATGTAAAATTTAGGAATATTAACTGATTTCCACAAGTCTAGTAAATACTAGAATGAGGCTAATGTTCAACACCCATTTTATAAATGGGGGAGTTCAAGTAAAATGAGTCAATTTTTCATTAAGCTTCTGCTGGAACCTAGATAATCTTAGGCCTGGAAATTCAATTAAGTCACACTACAGACTTAGATGAAGCCTAATCAGTAGTTGATATAAGTACATTAATGGTATTCATCTACCTTATTTCTTACTATTTTTGTAATAGAGATAAGAGTTAAAATGAAGTAAATATTTCTTGTGGTTTCAGACACAGTTTGAAGAAATACTTGTATTAACTTACTATATTCTCATAATCTAATATTTAGACAATATTAGTATCTGCATTGTTAAGAGCATAGAAATTAAGATTCAGATGAAATAACTTGACATGTTACTCCACTAAAAATGCAAGTAAAATAAAAAATCTAATTATTTTAGTTATTCTTTTTTAAAACTCTAGAAAAGAGATAGCTGATTGTGCTGCTTGTTTTACAAAATGAAAAAATTTATGGTACTTATTGTGTACATAGATGATTTATGGATCTTGCTTATTAGACAGGTTATATGATGCTTCTAGTTGATACTTGTAGGGATAAGATTAGAAAATGCAGTTTGGTGCTTTAGAAGTAGTTAGAGAGTTTGTACTGGATTTTGGATCATGAATTTTTACATAATTTAAAGACATCGTAGTTGTTAGATCTCTCTCTCTCACACACACACCTTTTTTCCCCGTGGGAAAGTAGTAAGTTTGAATACTTTGCAACTAATGCAACTGAAAAGTAAACAGATATATGTCCTTACAGAAAATTATTTAGTGCAATTTATCCCATCTTAAAAAAATGAATGATATTGTATCTTTCAATCATTTAAAATTCCACTGTTATTGATATACTATCAGGTGAAAAACAATTTTCAGAGTGCTTTTGTAACAAAAGCTTCCATAGCTAGTCTCTGCCACAAGGTGACAGTGTTGTCTAGTATTTTGTTTTTATTTTACAAATATCTCTTCATTTCAATTTCTTTTTAAAAATATTTTTTAAATTATTGATAAAATTTCTTTTACATACCCTCCTCCACTGTTCCCCCTCCCTCCCCTTCTCCCAACCATCTCCACCTTCCCCCATCCCACCCTCCATTTACTCCGAAAAGGAGTGGATGGCCTCAAAGGCCTCTTTTATGCTGTCACCACAGGCTAACATTTCAAGTTGAGGCAGGATTCATTCCTTTCTCCTTGTATCAAGGCTGAGCAAAGCATCCCATCACAGGGAGTGGCCTCCAAACTAGGATACTAGATTCATGTATCCTAGTTACATGAATATCCAGTTCATGTAACTAGAATATTTCCTGGTCCCATCGCCAAGGGGTCCACCAACATCATGATTAGAGCAACTGTCATCTTCATTCAGAGGGCCTAGTTTGGAGTGGTGCAGGCTCTCCAGCTGTCAATCCAGAGTCAGTGAGCTCCTATTAACTCTGGTCAGCTGTCTTTGTGGCTATTTCCATTGTGCTCTTGACACTCCCCTTGCTCTCTAGTCCCTCCTCCCTCTCTTCACCTGAACTCCAGGCATTTAGCCAAGTGCTTGGCGGTGGACAACTGCATCTGCTTTTATCAGTCATTGGATGTGAGTTCTGTCCTTCCCGCTTGCTGCAGTAGGGCTGTGTGTCATCTTCATTTCAATTTCATTCATAAAGTTGAAGTTTTTTGCACCTGGATTTTACATGTGAGCTGAGGCTTCAAACTCAGTTGCTCACGCTTGAGCTGCAAGCAGATATTTGACTAGTTATTCTTTATATGTGTTAATTACTTCTCTTCTCACATTAGAAGTTTTGTGTTGATAGTATAAAACTTGGTTTATTCATTGCAGAATCCTGGCCAAAGTCCTTCTGTTTAGGAAACTGTCAATAAGTACTGACATTTGGGGAAGGAATATTTTGGACCAATCATTCCAGGGTTTTATTTTTTAATGTTGATAGGGGTGATGAATTTGCTAGCTACTTCTTGTTGATGGGGGCTTGAGAAGAGTGGCATCTGGAATGCTAGTTCAAGGCAGGATCTCAAGCTAAAAGGTAGTTTTAGGAGAGCTGAGGAAACTCCACCAGAAGCATCTGTTTTACTGTCTATTAGGTCATTTCACTTGACAGAAGCCTTGTTTTGCTAGCATGATCATTCCTTCACTGGCATTGGAGTCTACTTCTTCAGGATTACAGTATATACTGAAGACCAGGTGAGACACTCAGCATTGTGAGACTGAGCAACTACTATATTCTTGGACTTGATGTTCACGGCTAACCATTGTTAGATTAGTTGAACTGTACCCCCTCTTCCATCTTGCTGATCCTCTTAATGTCCACAGACAGCTCTCCTTTTTCATACAACTCAATACCTTACATTACCTCCCAGTAATAAGCAAGACAGAAACTACAGCACGTAAGCATTTAGGCAATGCTACCATTACCCACTCTGTGGTGACCATTTCCCTTCTTCAGGAGGTACTCTTTGTTTTCATTTAAGGAATGCAATGGGAAAGCATTCCCACTTTCTGCTTGGTACAGCAGCCTGACTTTACAGATCAGTCTTCCTAGACTTGTGGATACTTAATTGCATCCCAGAGCCTCAGATACAATGTCATGGGAAATCCATAGCTCTCTTCTCTTCTCATCTAAATGTGAAGTTTAAAAGAAATGTAAGAGGGAGATCCTATTTGTTTTATAACCTTGGCATAATTGGGCCAGAATAGAAGTTAATAGCTAATGCTAACATTTGAATTAAAATACATGGACTCCAAAGACTCTGAGGACTAACTAGAGAGGGAAATGATACTCCAGGTTACACGTGGAAAACAGTAGCTAATTACACTTTCCAGCGCTTCCTCTTCTTAAAGATTCCAGAGATCCTTGTTCAAACTAGGGATACATGGATTTTAAAAAATGAGACTTTATTCATAATTTAAAAAAAAAAAGAAAAGAAAAGAAAAACGATTCCAGAGTCCAATCTGCTTTTGGAAAACGGCTATCTCCCATCCTTTAGTACTTAATGCTGTTGTGCTGCCCTCTGGTGACAAGACTTATGCATTACACCTGTAGGTTTGGACCCTGAACGACTTCCATGGATTCATGCTATCTTACAAATACCAACATCTAAAATATACTAACTGTACTCTAGACATTTCAGCTTCCGCTGAAAAATAGGTAGACAACATTCTAGTGCATATAGAAGTTATTTTTCTTTAATTTATTTTATGTTTAAAAAATTTTTCCCATGCCCACTATTGCTTCTTCTCCAGCTCCTTCTCCCAGTCCTCCCCCAGGTTCTCCCCCTTCTCTGTTCACTCCGCAGAGAAGGCAAGGAATCTCAAGGTGAGTCAGTTCTGTCTGTCATATTCAGTTGAGATAGGACCAAGTCCATAATCCAGGTATCAAGGCTGAGAAAGGTTTTCCACTAGAAGCCAGTTAATGGAACCAGGATAGACTCTGGTCTGATTGCAAGAGGCTCCAGACAGTAATAGATATTTATTAA
The DNA here is from genome assembly GCA_004025045.1 of Sigmodon hispidus. Taxonomy (NCBI): domain Eukaryota; kingdom Metazoa; phylum Chordata; class Mammalia; order Rodentia; family Cricetidae; genus Sigmodon; species Sigmodon hispidus. Next base: position 15,923 of record PVIH01021917.1, on the reverse strand, counting down.
CACAGAGACTCACAACTAGTCAGCATTCAGAGTATAATGGACTGTTGAATGCTAAGCCCTAAATGGAACATCTATGTCATATTCCCTCCTCACATGAACCAGAGGTCATAGTAGAAGGGGGTCAAGGTGTCGAATAATACAACAGAATCATGTCCTCTGGACAAACATGGCAGTTGCACCTATTAAATTATAACAATTGTAACAGCATGCACAAGACCCATGCAAGGTCAAGCTAGACATTGAATTTTCTTATGATGAATGCTGTTTTATCACTGTAATTTATCTGAAATTATTTATATGAATAAGTAACCCATAAAGTCTACTGCCATCATATTTCAGAGTTGTGCTTAGTCATGAATGAAATAAAACCTCACAGATTAGAATAAAAAAAATGGAGCCCTGTGAGTGTTCAGAAAACCATATAGTATCTTCTGGGTGCTGTTGCTGTGTATTAGGAACAAGGCAGCTGCAGTAACCAGTAAAAGAGACATGTCTCATCACCAAATCTGCCTCTGTGATTCACTGATTTCCAGCTTTTTCTCCAATCTGAAATGTGCCCTGAAGAAAAAAAAGAGAGACAGCCTTTTCACCAGTTTATACAAGGGACTGGCTAGAATTCATCTCCATATTGGAAGATGGCCATAATTCAGGAGAAAGTCCAATGAGGAAATTCAGAGGTGTGTCCACTCTATTTTCATTATGAATGTCAGTGAAGCCATAGCTATGTCCTACCTGGCTTTTCCAAGCTTTTAGTCTGTCATTCATTTAAGGATGGAGGCTAGTCCAAACACCTGAGCCGGAGAATAAATCAAACCCAAATATCACCAACACCAGTTTCTGGAGGGAGACATCAATTCAGGGGGCAAGAGAAAATTTATTAGGGAAAAAAATGAAACCCATACAACAAATTGCAGAACCATTTTTTTTTGTTTTCTGTTTTAATTTAAAAAGTTTTTCCCCATATCTACCTCTGCTCCCCTCCTTGCACTCCTCCCAGTTCCTCCCAATCCTCCCTCAACCTCATCCCATCCCATTCCCCTATCCCTTCCCCAAGGAGGGCAAGGAATCCCAAGGTGGGTCAGTTCACTCTGGCATATTCAGTTGAGGTAGGTCCAAGTCTCTCATCCCAGTATTAAGGCTGGGTTAGGTGTTCCTCTGTAAGGAATTGGCTCTGAGACCTTAGTCAGTTCATGCACCAATAACATACTCTGATCCTACTGCAAGAGGCTCCACAAACGTCTCACTTTATTTGACAGTCATCTACTTTGGAGGGTTGAGTTCCTTTCCATGAAGGATCCTCACTAAGTTGTTAATCCATTCTTCAGTTGAGAAACATCTAGGTTGTTTTCAGGTTCTGGCTATTAGGAATAATGCTGCTATGAACATAGTTGAGCTAATGATTTTGGAGTGGGAATGTGCATCTTTAGGGTATACACTCAGAAGTGGTATTACTGGGTCCTTAGGGAGAATGATTCCACAATACTGCATTTCAGAGTGGCTGAACTTTCTCTGCAACATCTCCAGCATAGGCTGTCATCTGTGTCTTTCATCTTAGCCAATCTGATAGGTGTAAGGGGGTATCTCCAAGTTGTTTTGATTTGCATTTCTCTGATGACTAAAGATGTTGAGCACTTTTTCAAGTGCCTTTCAGCCATTTGTAATTCTTCTGCTGAGAATTCCCTTTTTAGTTCTGAACCCCATTTTTGATTGTGTTATTCAAGGTTTTGGGCTCTAGTGTCTTGAGTTCTCTATATATCTTAGAGATCAGTCCTCTACCCTCTATCACTTGTAGAGTTGGTGAAAATCTTTTCCCATTCTGTAGGCTGTCATTTTGTCTTATTGACAGTGTCTTTGGCCTTACAGAAGCTTCTCAGTTTCAGGAGGTCCCACTTGTTGATTATTGTTCTTAGTGTCTGTGTTGCTGGTGTTATATTTAGGAAGTGGTCACCTATGCCAATTCATTGGAGGGTATTTCCCACTTTCTTTTCTATCAAGTTCAGAGTGGCTGGGTTTATGTTGAGGTCTTTGATCCACTTGGATTTGAGTTTTCTGCAAGGTGACAGCTTTGGATCTATTTGTATTTTCCACACACTACCAACCAGCTATGCCAACATCATTAGTTAAAGATACTATCTCTTTTCCACTGAGTATTTGGGCCTCTTTGTCAAAGATCAGATGTTCATAGGTATTTGGGTTAATGCCTGGATCCTCAATTCGATTTCATTGATCAATATGTCTATTTTTATGACAGTACCAGGCTGTCTTTATTACTGTAGCTCTATAGTATAACTTGCGGTCAGATGGTGATACATTCTGAGGTTCTTTTGTTGAGTAAAATTGTTTTGGCAATCCTGGCTTTCCTGTTATTCCAAATGAAGCTTAATATTCTTCTTTCAAGGGCCATAAAATATTGTGTTGGGATTTTGATGGGAAGTGCATTGAATTTCTAGATTGCTATTGGTAGAATTGCAATTTTTACTATGTTGCTACTGCTTATGCAGGAACATTTGAGACCTTTCCATTTTCTGATATCCTCTTCAATGTCTTTCTTCAGTGGTTTAATGTTTTTGTCAAATAGATCTGTTACTTCTTTGGTTAAAGTTACTCCAATGTATTTAATGCTATTTGCAGCTATTATAAAGGGTGATGTGTCTCTTATTTTTTTTTCATCCCTTTTATCTTTAGTGTATAGGAAGGGTACTGATTTCTTTGAGTTAATCTTGTATCCTGCTACATTGCTGAAGGTGTTTATCAGCTGTATATGTTCCCTGGTAGAATTTTGTGGGTCACTTATGTATACAATCATATCATCTAGAAGTAGAGATAGTTTGACTTCTTTTTTTCCCCAAATTCTATTCAGTTAATCTCCTTTCATTCTCTTATTGCTGTAGGTAAAACTTTAGGAACTATACTGAATAGATAAGGGGAGAGAGGACATCCTTGTCTACTTCCTAATTTTAGTGGGATTGCTTTTAGTTTTTCTCCATTAAGTTTGATGTTGGCTGTTGGCTTCTTGTAAATCGCATTTCTTATATTGAGATAATTGCCCTGTATCCAGAACTATTACTATAAAGGAGTTTTGGATTTTGTCAAAGGCTTTTTCAGCGTCAAAGAATATGATCATGTAGGTTTTTTTATATGATGGATGACATTTATGGTTTTTCACATGTTGAACCATCCCTGCATTTCTGGAATGAAGACTACCTGATCATGGTGGATGATATTATTTATATGTTGTATATGGTTTATCAGAATTTTGTTGAGAATTTTAGAATCAATATTCATGAGGAAATTGGTCTGTAATTCTCCTTCTTGGTTGTGTCTTTGAGTGGCTTGGGTATTAGGGTAATTGTGGCCTCATGAAAATAGTTTGGCAAAATTCCTTCAGTTTCTACTGTGTGAAACAGTTTGTGGACTAATGGTAGTTATTCTGCACTGAAACCATCTGGACCTGGGCTTTTTTTACTTGCAAGGCTTTAATGACAGCTTTAATTACCTTTAGGTTTATAGGTCTTTTTAGGTAATTAATATGGTCTTCATTTAATTTTGGTAAATGGTATCTATCCAAAAAGCTGTCCATTTGTTCTTGGTTTTCCATTATTGTGGAATATAGATTTTCAAAGTATGACCTGGTAATTCTCTGGATTTCCTGGGGGTCTGATGTTATATCCCCTTTTTCATTTATGACTTTGTTGATTTGGATATTCTCTGCTTTTTGGTTAGTTTGGATAAGGGTTTATCTATCTTGTTGACTTTCTCAAAGAACCAACTCTTTGATTCCTTGGTTCTTTGTAATGTTCTTTTTGTTTCAAATGTATTGACTTTAGCTCTAAGTTTGATCTTTTCCTTTTGTCTACTCCTTCTAGGTGACTTTTTTTCTAATTGTTCTAAGGCTTTCAGGTATGCTGTTTGTTCTCTAGTGTGAGATTTCTGTAGGATTTTCATATAGGCATCTAATGCTGTGAATTTTCCTCTTATGACTGCTTTCATTGTGTCCTACCAGGTTAGGTACATTGTGAATTCATTTTCATTAAATTCTAGGAAGACTTTGATTTCTTTCTTATTTTCTTCCTTGACTCAGAGGTGGTTCAGTTGAATGATGTTTAGTTTCTATGAGTTGGTAGGCCATCAGTGATTTTTGATGTTGCTGAACTCTAACTTTAGCCTCTGGTGGTCCGATATGATACAAGGGATTATTTCCAATTTTTTGTATCTATTCATATTTGCTTTATGAACAATTATGTGGTCAATTGCACAGACCATGTGGTGCTGAGAAATATGTATATTGCTTTGCATTTGAGTGGAAACTTCTGTAAATACCTATTAAATCCATTAGCATCATACCCTCTGTTAGACTTCTTATTTATCTGTTGAGTCTCTGTCTGGTTGTACTATCCAAGGTTGAAAGTGGGGTATTGAGGTCTCTCACTATTAGGGTGTGAGAATTGATGTGGGATTTGAGCTTTAGTAGTGTTTCTTTTACAAAGATAGGTGCTCTTATAATAAGGGCATAAATATCGAGGATTGAGATCTTCTCTTGACCAATTTTTCCTGTGATGAATAAGTAATTCCTATTCTGGTCCCCTTTAAATGATTTTAGTTTAAAGTCTACTTTGTTAGATATTAGGATGGCAACACCAGCTTGGTTCTTAGGGCCATTGGATTGGAAAATCTTTTCCCAACCCTTTACTCTGAGCCTATGTCTGTCTTTGTGGTTTGGTGTGTTTCTTGTGTGCAGCTGAAGGATGGCTTCTGTTCTTGTATCCATCTTGTTAGTGTGTGTCTTTTTACAGATGAATTGTGTCCATTGATATTAAGGGCTCTTAGTGACCACTGATTGATGTTTCCTGTTATTTTTGGTGGTAGCTTGTATATATTTACTTTCTCTGGGCTTTTCTTCTATGGGATTATTGATTGTTTGTGGTTTCATGGGTGTATCTAGGATTCTTAGGTTGAAGTTTTCCCTTTAATGCTTTCTGGAAGGCCGGTTTGATAAATAGGTATTGTTTCAACCTGATTTTGTCATGAAATATCTTCTTTACTCCATCTATGGTGATTGATAGTTTTGCTGGGCACAGTAGCCTAGGTTGGCAGCCATACTCTTTTTCTGTCTGTATAACTTCTGACCAAGGCCCTCGTGCTTTCATTGTATCCATTGAATAGTCAGGAGTTATTTTGATGGGTCTGCCTTTATAGATAAGTTGGCCCTTTTGCAGCTCTTAAAATTTTTTCTTCCACCAGGTGCTGTCTGTGGAGCTTGTCCCCACACATTATGTAGCAGACAGAGATAAACTTTGTCTGCCAGAGTTCCCCAGCTGCTGCTGAGGGAATTTGCACAGACACCCACCTCCAACTTATCAAACAGAGAAGGATTGAAGACTTGAAAGTCATCTGTCCAGAACAGATGTAGAGATTGAGCAGATATTTTATTCAGAGGTGACAGGAGACACACAAGCCTACTTGCCACAACTGACTAGGAGACACCTAATCATGAACCACTGAAGCCATGGGCAGACGCCAGTGTAAATATATATATATATATATATATATATATATATATATATATATAATAATGTAAAAAACAACAAGGTAAATCCAGGAGAAAGTGGCGGTCCTACAACTACAAGACCTGAACTGAGCAATGAAGAGGAAACAGAAGAAAGCAACACCAAAAATTCCTTTATGATGATCATCGAAGCCCTCAAAGAAGATATGAAAAATTGCCTTAAAGAAATAGAAGAAAAAACAAACAAAAAATTGGAAGAGATGAACAAATCTATGAAAGAAAACCAAGAAAAAGTAAACCAAATAATGAAAGAAACATGCCAGGAACTAAAAGCTGAAATAGAAGCAATAAAAAAGGCACAAAATGAGGCAAAGATGGAAATAGAAAACCTGAAGAAAAAAGCTGGAACCACAGATACAATCATAACAAACAGAGCTCAAGAGATGGAAGATGGAATCTCTGAAGTAGAAGACTCAGTAGCTCAAATAGATATATCAGTCAAAGAAAATACTAAAACCAATAAAGCCATAACTCAAAATGTTCAGGAAATCAGGGACACCATGAAAAGACCTAACTTGAGAATAATAGGAATAGAAGAAGGAGAAGAATACCAGCTCAAAGGCACAGATAATGTTTTCAGTAAAATCATAGAATAAAACTTCCCTAACCTGAAGAAGAAAATGCCTATAAAGATACAAGAAGCATACAGAACACCAAATAGATATGACCCCCCAAAAAAGTCAGCGCATCATATTATAATCAAGCCACAAAACATACAGAACAAAGAAAAAATTTTAAGAGCTGCTAAAGAAAAGGGCCAACTTACATACAAAGGCAGACCCATCAGAATAACACCTGACAATTCAATGGAAATGATGAAAGCTAGAAGGGCTTGGTCAGAAGTTATACAGATGCTAAAACAGCATGGATGCCAAACTAGAATACTATACCCTGCAAAATTATCAATCACCATAGATGGAGTAAACAAGATATTTCATGACAAAGTCAGACTGAAACAATATCTATCTACCAATCCAGTGCTACAGGAGTATTAAAGGGAAAACTCCAACTTAAGGATCCCAGATACACCCATGAAATCACAAACAATCAATAATTCCACAGAAGAATACTCCTTTGATAGGAAATACAAACAAGTTACCAATAAAAATAGCAAGAAATATCAATCAGTGGTTACTAATATCCCTTAATGTCAATGGACTCAACTATCCTATAAAACGTCAGACACTAACAAGATGGATAAAACAACAGAAGCCATCCTTCTGTTGCCTTCAAGAAACACACCTCAACTGCAAAGATAGACACAGGCTTAGAGTAAAGGGTTGGGAAAAGATTTTCCAGTTAAAATGGTCCTAAGAAACAAGCGGGTGTTACCATCCTAATATTTAACAAAGTAGACTTTAAGCTAAAAGCAATAAAAAGGGACCAAGATGGTCATTACTTATTCATCACAGGAAAAACTGGTCAAGAGGAAATTTCAATCCTGAATATTTATGCCCCTAATATAAGGGCACCTACCTATGTAAAAGAAACACTGCTAAAGCTCGAATCCCACATCAGTTCTTACACCCCGATTATGGGAGACTTCAATACCCCACTTTCAACCCTGGATAGGTCAGCCAGACAGAGACTCAACAGAGAAATAAGGAGTCTAAAAGAGGTTATGATGCAAATGGATTTAATAGATATCTACAGAAACTTCTACCCAAATGCAAAGGAATATACATATTTCTCAGCTCCTCATGGAACTTTCTCCAAAACTGACCACATAATTGGTCATAAAGTAAATATCAACAGATACAAAAAAATGAAAATAATCCCTTGTAACATGTCGAATCTCCAGGGCCTAAAGTTAGAGTTCAACAATATCAAAAATCAAAGAAAGCCTATCAACTGATGGAAACTAAACATCACTCAGCTGAATGATCTCTGGGTCAAGGAAGAAATTAAGAAAGAAATCAATGTCTTCCTAGAATTTAATGAAAATGAATCCACAACATATTCAAACTTGTGGGACATAATGAAAGCAGTCTTAAGAGGAAAATTCATAGCGCTAGATGCCTACATGTAAAATCTAGAGAAATCCCACACTAGAGACCTAACAGCTCAGTTGAAAGCCTTAGAACAATTAGAAGTGAATTCACGCAGAAGGAGTAGACTGTAGGAAATAATCAAACTTAGAGCTGCTATAAACACAGTTGAGCTATAGCCTTTGGAGTGTGACTGTGCATCTTTAGGGTATACACCCAGAAGTGATATTGCTTGATGCTTGGGAAGATTGATTCTCAATTTTTCTGAGAAACCACCATACTGCATTCCAAAGTGGCTGAACAAGCTTACACTCCCACCAACAATGGAGGAGTGTTCCCCTTGCTCTGCATCCTCTCCAGCATAGGCTGTCCTCTGTGTCTTTTATCTTAGCCAATCTAGCAGGTGTCAGGTGGTATCTCAAAGTTGTTTTGATTTGCATTTCTCTGATGGCTAAAGATGATGAGCACTTTTTCAGGTGCCTTTCAGCCATTCGTAGTTCCTCTGCTGAGAATTCCCTTTTTAGATCTGAACCCCATTTTTTGATTGGGTTATTCAAGGTTTTGGGCTCTAGATTCTTGAGTTCTTTATATATCTTAGAGATCAGTCCTCTGTCACTTTTAGGGTTGATGAAAATCTTTTCCCATTCTGTAGGATGTAGTTTTATCCTATTGACAGTGTCCTTGGCTTTGCAGAAGCTTCCCAGCTTCAGGAGATCCCACTTATTGATTGTTGGTCTTAGTGTCTGTGCCACTGGTTATATTTAGGATGTGGTCGCCTGTGCCAATTCTTAGAAGTGTATTTCCCACTTTCTTTTCTATCAAGTTTAAAGTGGCTGGGTTTATTTTGAGGTCTTTGATCCACTTGGATTTGAGTTTTGTGCAGGGTGACAGGCTCGGATCTATTTGCATTTTTCTACACATTACCATCCAGCTATGCCAACACCATTTGTTAAATATACTATCTTTTTTCCATTGAATAGTTTGGGCCTCTTTGTCAAAGATCAGTTGTCTATAGGCTTTTGGGTTAATGTCTGGATCCTCAATTCTGTTCCATTGATCCACAATTCTGTTTTTATGCCAGTACCAGGCTGTTTTTATTACTGTAGCTCTATAGTATAACTTGAAGTCAGGGATGGTGATGTCTCCTGAGGTTCTTTTGTTGAGTAAAATTTTTTTGGCAATCCTGGCTTTCCTGTTATTCCAAATGAAATTGAGTATTGTTCTTTCAAGGTTCAAAAATATTGTGTTGGTATTTTGATGGACAGTGCATTGAATCTGTAGATTGCCTTTGGTAGACTTGCCATTTTTACTATGTTGATCTTACCTATCCAAAAACATGGGAGAGCTTTCCATTTTCTGATATCATCTTCAATTTCTTTCTTCAGTGATTTAAAATTTTAGTCAAATAGGTCTGTTACTTCTTTGGTTATAGTTGCTCCAAGGTATTTAATACTATTTGCAGCTATTATGAAAGGTAATGCTTCCCTTATTTCTTTTTCAGCTCTTCTATCTTTAGTGTATAGAAGGGCTACTGATTTCTTTGAGTTAATCTTGTATCCTGCTACATTGCTGAAGGTGTTTATCAGCCGTAGCAGTTCCTTGGAAAAGTTTTGTGTGTCACTTATGTATACAATAATATCATCTGCAAATAGAGATAGCTTCACTTCTTCTTTTCCAATTTATACAAAACTTTTAAACCATATTCTCTATCACTTTCCCTATAGACTCATAGCCTTCTCATAATGCAAAAGAAATTCAGGCTACATTTTAATGTCTCCATAATTCTTAATAGTTATAAACAGCACAAAAGTGTTGTGGGAATTTGTTCTGCCAATAGCTTTGGAGTATCAGCCTTATGGTATGTAAAACTGGGGATCAATCTACTCAATGATCTTGCAATACTATTCTTGGGCATATACCTAAAGAATGCATATTCTCACCACAAGGACATTAGCTCAAGTATGTTCATAGCAACATTATTTGTAATAGCCAGAACCTGGAAACAAACTAGATGTCCCTCAATTGAAAAATGGATTTAAAAATAGTACATTTACACAATAGAGTATTATGCAACAGTCAAAACAAATGACATCTTAAAACTTGCAGGCTTGGGGCTGGAGAGATGGCTCAGCGGTTAAGAGCACCGGCTGCTCTTTCAGAGGACCTGGGTTCGATTCCCAGCACCCACATGGCAGCTAACAACTGTCTGTAGTTCCAGTTCCAGGCAAACACCAAGGCAAATAAATAAATAAGTAAAGTTTAAAAAAATATCTAAAAAAAAAAAACTTGCAGGCAAATGGATCAATTTAGAAAATATCCTCAGTGATATAACATGGACACAAAAATAAACATGTTATGTACTAAAAAAAAAAATCTGTGTTTCATTCTTTACAGAAGCACGAAAAAAGTATCAAAAATTCATATGGTACTGCAAAGGATCCAAGTCATCCAACACAATTGTGAACAAAAAGTACACTGTTGGGGAGGTTGTCATACTACATTTTGTTATATGTCAGAGCTGTAGTCTTTAACGTAATATGGGACTGTCTCCTTAACAGACATATAGAGCAATGGAACAAAATCAAATTCCCAAACATAAGTAAATGTAACTTCATCCACTTACTTGACAAAATTTTAAGAAAAAATATCCAAAGCACCTTGGACTGGCACCTTGGAGCTCATTTCCTCCAGAAGAACACCTAACCCAGTCGATGTTAGGATGAAGAAATCGGACTTGCCTGGTATGGATGCTGAACTAAGCCACCTTGGGACCTTGGGACCTCCTGCCCTTGCTGGGGAGGAGATAAGGAGATGGGGAGAAGAGAGAGTGACTGGGAGGAGTGGGAGGTGGAAGGGACATCAAACAAGGTGATACATGGATAAAAAAAATGAGACTTTTTTCATAAATAAAAAGAATATAAGAAGAAAATAAAGCAGTTTCAACAAAAGGTGCTTGGAAAATGAAATATCTGCATGCAGATTTAAATTAAATTCATCACTTGCATGAAAACTAACTTATACACTACAGTCTAAATATGAAACCTGAAACACTGAAACTGCTAGAATAAAACAAAGATGGTATACTACATGATATAGGTGTAGAAAAGGACCTTATAAATAGAACTCTATTTTATTAAGAATTACTGGATTTGCCAGGAGTGGAGACTGATCCAAGCATTATTGGGTCAGTGGGACCATAGGACTGTCTGCTCCCTGCCCAGGGAGGGGATTGGGAGTTGTGGGGAAGCAAAAATGACCTGATGTGGCAGGAGGGGGAAGGGACCTTGAATAAGGATATACAGGGATGGAAAAAAAATTCAGAGGGAAAGCTGAACACAAAGCAAATATATGTGTAGCAATCTTATTTGCATTATCACCCTTGATAAGTCATTCTTATGATTCTTATCCTCTTTATAGTTATTGTTAACTTTTCAGCATTTTAAATTCATTTTGCTGTTTTTCTTGATAAATACAAAACAAATAAAGAAAATAAATTTAGGCCAACAATTGACAAGTGAGACTTCATATAACTAAGGAGCTTGTGCACAACTTAAGAAACAACACTCCTAATGAAGATGAATCTTGGAGAATGGAAGACAGTTGTTGCCATCTATGTATCTAACAGAATATTAAAATACAGAATAAATAAGGATCTCAAAAAGTGCCTGAAGAATACAAAAACAAATGCCTCATTCAAAAATTGGCCTAGAACCAACAGAGAGAACTCAAAAGAAGATAAAAAGGCTCAGAAACTTCTCAAAAAACTCCATCATCCTTAGTAATCAAGGACATACAAATCAAACCATCTATAAAATTTCAACTTACCCCAATTAGAATGGAGGCTGTTTCTTATAAAAGGATGCCTTGCTCATCCTTGATACAGGGTAGGAGGGGGAGGGCTTGATCCAGTCTCAACTTGATGTGCCAGACTTATTTCACTCCTCATGGGAGGCCATATCCTTTCTGAGGAGTGGCTAGGGGACTGGGTGGGAAGAACAGAAGGAAGGCAGAGAGGGGGAAAAGTTGTTGGTATATAAAATTAAAAAAAGAAAAAGACATCAAATCATTATTTTAAATTTACTTAAAATTACATGTAACACACAGTTTAAAAATAGTTACACCACTTGGGGATAATAATACTCCTTTGAAGAACCATAGAATAACAAAACTTCAGTACCAGGCATAAGAAACTGCTTTTCAAATTACTGGTCAGAGATTTTGTTTTCCAAAAACAATATAGGCTATTGCTGTTGTCCTTCCTTGTTAAGGACCACTCCCAATTCCCTACCCCATACCCTACCCCACTTCAGGAAGATCCATGCTGGATATGATCCAAAATCCTCCCTGAGCTTTAGCTTTCAGAGAACTAGAAGATGATTTGCTATACCCAGGACATTTAAACAGCATGGCTCCCTCCACCTATATAAGACCTGAAATTCCAATACCACTGGAGGTCACAGCAAGTAGGTTGGGGGACTCTCACTCGTCTCCACCTCTAGATAAAGAGCTATAAGCAATTAACAACTGATGATAAAAGGATGACTAGTCTTTCCCAGGAATGAACTCTGTTATCCAATAGCAAATGATCAGCTCTAGAAACTTTGCATACACAGCACACTGATGACCTCAGCAGTTTGTATTTGTATTTATCCGTTTATGGTATGCAACAACAATGTTTAAACAAGAAAAGGCAGTAAATTTGAGAAAAAGCAGGGGAAGAGGCAGACATGGGAGTATAAGTGGGAGAAGCTGGAGGGGAAGATTTGGTAAATGTATTTTAATTTATTTACATAAAAGGTCATATTTTTAATACAGAAAATAATAGTTCAATTATTTTTAAAAGAAAAGGTTAGGGAAATTATTTCCTGAGATTTTTTAAAAAAATTTTGTTTCCTTTGCTCCACATCCACTCCAGCATAGGCTGTCCTCTGTGTCTTTTATCTTAGCCAATCTAACAGGTGTTAGGTGGTATCTCAAAGTTATTTTGATTTGCATTTCTCTGATGGCTAAAGATGATGAGCACTTTTTCAGGTGCCTTTCAGCCATTCGTAATTCTTCCACTGAGAATTCCCTTTTTAGATCTGAACCCTATTTTTTGATTGGGTTATTCAAGGTTTTGGGCTCTAGATTCTTGAGTTCTTTATATATCTTAGAGATCAGTCCTCTGTCACTTGTAGGGCTGGTGAAAATCTTTTCCCATTCTGTAGGCTGTTGTTACTCCATTGTTGGTGGGAGTGTAAGCTTGTTCAGCCACTTTGGAATACAATATGGAGGTTTCTCAGAAAATTGAGAATCAATCTCCCTAAGGACCCAGCAATACCACTTCTGGGTGTATACCCTAAAGATGCACAGTCACACTCCAAAGTCATTAGCTCAACTATGTTCATAGAAGTGTTATTTGTAATAGCAAGAACCTGGAAACAACCTAGATGTCCCTCAACTGAAGAGTGGATTAACAAACTGTGGTACATCTACACAATGGAGTAGTGTACCACAGTTAACTCTTACTCTTACTCTACTCTGAGTAAGAGTAGTATAACTCTTACTCAGCAGTAAGAAAAAATGATATCCTAAAATTTGCAGGCAAATGGATGGATTTGGAGAATATCCTCTTGAGTGAGGTATCACAAACCCAGAAAGATAAGCAGGGGATGTACTCACTCATTAGTGGACTCTAAACAAACAAACAAGAAAAAAGCCAAGCATGCCCAAGCTGCAAACCACAACCACTGAACAGCTTGGAATCAGAAACACCCTGGACTGACTCTTCGGATCCCACTCCCCCTAGAGGAACACCTGAGTCACTCTTGAGGGAGCAGGGAGAAAACCGGATCTGCCAGGAGTGGAGACTGAACTAAGCAATATTGGGACAGTGGGACCATGGGACTGCCTGCCGCTGGCCCAGGGAGGGAATGGGGATTTGTGAAGAAGAGAGAATGAGCTGATGTTTTGGGAGGGGGAAGGGACCTTGAATAAGAATACACAAGGATAGAAAGTGTGACTTCTCTGTTAATAATAATAATAATAATAATAATAATAATAATAATAATAATTTGTTTCATTTTTTATTTTATGGAAATGTGATTTTTTATCTTAGAAGAATAGAATGTGGGCTGGTGGTTTGCTTAACAATAAAACCTTTGCCTAGCTTGTGCGGCACCCCAGGTTCCATTCTACTCACCCTCTCCTCACCCACAGACATACAGGGGGATCTTGTTATAACACTGGTTAAAGGACAAGAGGCTGTGAATTTGAGAAAAAGCAGGGGAGAGGGCCTACATTGGTGGGTAGAAAGGACAAGAGAGACATAATAAAACATGCATATTTTAATAAATGGAAAGTAACTTTAAAATCTCCAAAAGACACTGTTAGTGCGATAGATATGCTAAAAACTAGAACTGCATTTTTTTTCCTTCCAAATTGTCACCATGATTTAGAATTTTTATGCTTCTATTTTCCCTTTTACCCGCATTGGGAATAGTGTGTTTATCCTGTTTATCATGCTATTCTCAGTACCTGACAAATGGTAAGCGCTCAGTTTATGTTGGAAGGAAAACTGAACAAAGGAAGAAAGGTTAGAGAAGAGGAGGGGAGAGAATGAAATAGGAAGGGCTATAGTAGCCACAAGTGTTAGAAAGAAAAGATGAGACAAGAAGCCAAGGTTAGCAAAAATGGGGAAAGACAAATGTCTCCAAAGTGAGCAGTGCAAAAGTGTTCTGCACAGCTCTGTGAATCCTGCATGTCAGCAAATATACTCTTAGCACACGGAGACTAAATATTAAACCATGTTTCTGCTTCTGAATTGACTGTGCTAATAACTGATAACTGAGTTTGCAAGTTTTAATAGAAATTGGCATTTCTCAGAAACAATGGAATAAAACTGTAAATAATACAGAAATCTTTACTTGCATTTATCCAACTATGTCTGAGATGTTTTGCTATATTTTATTTCTTTAAATCACAACAAAATCACATTGAGTAGATAGTGAAACAACAGGTGAGGAAAGAATACAAAGTAGCCTTGAAGTCTAACAGCTCTTTCTTCTGATTCAGATACAGTCATTTAATAGCTGGGTTTCCCTGTTTTGAAAGTGGCTAAAGAGACCACTTTCCTGGAACTGTTGTAAAGAAGAAACTACGGGTTTATGTGTTAAATTTCTAGCATGGGGCAAATGTTCAATGAACGTTCCTTCAGTTTGTTAGTTAATCAAATATATACTAAACATTTACATGCTATATATCAGATTTAAGAACAGCCACACTAAACAAACTTGCCCACTACTTGGAGGACGATAAATATAACTATACCAACTATCAGTAAGATGAAGGCAAAACTTCTGCTTATTGTATTTGGAATACAATTTTGTGGAGATTGAAGACAGAGTTTCTCTGTATAATAGCCCTGGCTGTCCTAGAACTCACCTTGTAGACCAGGTTGGCCTCAAACTCACAGGGATCTGCCTCTGCCTCTGCATCTGCCATGCCACCAGACCCAGCTTGGACTACAATTTTATCAACTATCTGAGTCCAGTGAGGAGACAGAACATACTGTCAGGTAGAAAGTTATATAAAGAGGAATTTTTGCTCATATATATATATATATATATATATATATATATATATATCAAAGTACAAAAGAAGTCTAAGATGCATCTTGGGACTGTTTTCCAAAGCTCATGGGCATCCTGTGGTGAATGGTATCTTCAGTGTAAATATACCATTTGTAACATAGCCCAATAAACCAAAAAAATCAAAACACCTTGGGGTTAATATAATTCATTGACCAAAACTTTAACAGATGTTCTGTTTTTGAGGAGAAAAGGACAAAATCCAATCTATCCTGGAGAGTTACCTGAAGCAGTTACCTCCCCTGAAAGAAGTAGGAACAAGACCCAAGCTGTTCGGGACAGTTCAGGGTTAGGGTTAGGATACTGTTCCTATTGTATAACAGTTTCTTTTTCAGAACTATATCCAAGCAGAAGAGGAAGAGACTGGGACAGTGAAGGCTATCTGAAAATTATTTATCTCATACTATGCATTATTTTGTGAACTGGTGATACACAGATACACAAAACTGACATGGTAGCTGAACCTAAGGAGCCATCAGTAGGTGGAGAAAAAAAATCACAGCTAGCTGCCTACCTAGTAGAAAAGTCTGATAGGTACAGTGAAGAACAATAAAGTATGAGAAGAAAGTATGAGAGAATAATTTATATCTGTTTTTGTTTATGATTTAGTGCATTAAAGTGAAGACTTTCCCTAAGGAATAGCATTTAACAAGGCAAAATATAAAGTGAAAGCAAAAATTACATTGTATATCTTAAAGTTTAAGCATCTGTATGTTTTTCTTCCAATTGAAAACAATTAAA
>PVIH01021916.1:0-18759 GCA_004025045.1 Sigmodon hispidus | reverse complement strand
TTGGATTTTTATATTTTGTATACAAATTGTGCATATTGATGCAAAGTTGAGAATATTTTGGTTACTGTACATATATTTCTACTTTTATCTAAGGTGATGTACCTATATAGTTTATCTAACAACATAATATAAATTGTTAGTATTTGAAAGTTATCATTACCAACTAATTAGGATATAAAAAAATGTTAGTACTTATTGTGTCCAGAGCTCAACCCACAGAAAGACCACCAAAGCCAGAAATGTCTGGAATGCAAACAGCAAGGTTTATTGGCAGCACAATATAAGCCAGACAGGGAGCATACTTCAAGCTTCTGTGACAACAGAGCAGGAAGTAGCTGGTGCCCTTAGCTACAAGGGGTTGTTTTTTATAGGAAGGTACAACAAAGATGGTTGCTTGTGGGTACAGTGCTGACATGCTACTGATTGGCTCGTGTTTAGGGTCTTTCTGCCCCAGAATATCTTTGGACCCCACCTGGATGGCCAGAAATAAGAAAGTAAACTTTATTTTACCTTTTTATAAAATAGCTATGAGAATGCAAAATGGGGTTTCTTGAGCTAAGTTTTCTCTCTCCAGTAGTTAGTCACTACAGTCAAACTTATAGTCATATTAGATATGATTTTAAGATCAGACAGAAATATATTTTAGATATATAGATCATCTTTAAATACTTTAGAGATCTATAGAATATAGCATTTAAGATATTTTAGTTATATAGATTATTTTTTTAATGACAGTGAGACATGTTTGCTTCTGGTAGCTCCAATCTACTTCAGAGATGATAGATATTTAAGAAACTCCATATGGAATTTACTTTGTTTGTGGAAAAAGTTAGCCACTGGGCAAGAAAATGTTCTTGCCTTGACCGCTGACACTATGATGTCCAAAGTGAACAGGGAGGACATAAAAAAAGGAATTGCCTAACCTTGCCAAGACAAGGTAGGAAGGTCTTTAAGAATATCTTGCTTTAGGGGCTGGAGAGATGGCTCAGCGGTTGGGAGCACCGTCTGCTCTTCCAGAGGACCAGGGTTAGATTCCCAGCACCCACATGGCAGCTGGCAGCTGCCTGTGGTTCCAGTTCCAAGGCAAATAAATAAATAAAGTTTTAAAAAAAGAATATCTTGCTTTATAGATAAGTCTGTCAGATATGTTAGGACTGTAGGCAAAAGATGTATGCCCTAACATTGCAGAGGAATCTTGGGTGACTCTCCAGGCAGCCAGCTGTTTCTGTCATTTCTCACATGCTTTTGGAAGTTGCTTCCTTGCACTTTCTGTTTACTCAGTTATTGTTTCCTTCTCGAGTGTTTGAAGGAGTTGAAGGCTATATAGTTATAGTTTTTCTAGTTACAGATGCAAGAAAGAAACTCACTAAGAGGTGTAAAATGTATAATTTTGAGAGACATAAAAAGATAGTTTTCAGTAGGTAGTACAAGTTAGATAGAAAGTGAATTAGGTGCAATCCTTTGAACTCACCAAGTTAGGGTAAACAATGAAGTATTTTCTCTGAATTTGTCAATTGTTAATGTACTAGACATTATTGATGTAATTCTTGCCTGTATATATTATATATAGTTATTGTACTTATTGTATATAGTTTTTCATATATTAGTTATAACCTTTTTATTTTTGACACAAAAGGGATATGTGGTGATATACTGTATATTTAATAAATACTGTATATTTAATAAAGCTTGTCTGAAAATCAGGACAGAACCAAGCTATGAAAGTCAGGAAGTGATGACTCATGCCTTTAATCCTAGATACAGAGACTATATAACTCTGTGAGTTCAAGGCCAAACAGAGTCAAGCAGTGGTGGTACACACCTTTAATCCTAGCACTAGGAAAGTTGAGGGAGGAAGAGAGATAGCTGGATGGAGAATAAGGAGACGGGAGTTTTTCCCTTGCCTGTGCTCCCTTTTCACTATAAAGACTCAGGCAGTCAGTCTGAGAAGTTGGCTAGCTAAGAAGTGGTTGTGGCTTGTTTCTCTTGTCTTTTTCATCTTTTATTATAATACCAAATAGAATTCATACAATAGCCACTTGTCCAGTTTTCCAAACTTTCATGCTGCATTTTCTTTATGTACTGTTTTGTCCAGTGCTGTAACTTCCATACCATCTCGTAAGACCCTTGTTATAACAGTCAATAGATACATATTACATGACATTGATTCCCAGTATAACACTGATTATAGAGTTCCTTAACTTTTAATTCCTGTAAGAGCCTGCCAAGTGGCTTCTCTACCTCTAGTGAATGAATAAGGCTCCAACCTGGGTTTTAATTCATTTTCTCTTTCCAGCTTGTTTTCTTTATTACTATATTCAAGCCTAAGGGACAGCCAGGCTTTTGCTATCATAAATTTCACAAAGAACTATTTTAAAATATTCAAACTTTGCAGGAAAAAAATCATCCTGTGGAATAACTGTAAAATGAAAGATTCAAGAAAGAACAAAAAGTGCCCAAATGGCACTGGTATGAAGCTTGTCTTATTTCAAACTCTAGTTCCTGATGCTACTCTATTGATTGCCCAAACACTATTCAGAAGAGAAGATATTTGGGACTCTGAAAGCAATGTGGATGATTTACAAGGCAATTCCTTCTTTTATTCTTTGACTTGGTTAAAGTCAGCCCTATTGTCCTACTTTCCTCTTGACAGCTTCAAAATCACTCAAAACACAGTATTTTTTCAAAATAGTCTATTAAATTAACCTTGCTTATTCATTCAAACACTTGCTCCTGTGAGACCTCCAGTTTATCCTTTCCTCTATATTCTCATTGTGCTTCCATAATTTAAGCTCTTTCTTGTTAACTGCAACCCTGAACTATATTCACAACTTTTCAAATGGAAAATGTCTGATGTAGTCCCTATCTCTTCTTCTTTTTCCCTTTAGAAAACTGTAAACTAAATATAACAGTGATTTTTCTTTTTAGGATAAGAATGGAGAGAATTATGAAAGCTATATTCAAATACAACTTACTTTAAAAATTAAAGAGAGATAAAATAATCAAGAGCTGCTCTACAAAAATGTTAGATTCAAATCTGCATGAGACTTTAATAAATAAGAATAAAACATAGGAAAACAACAAACAATGTTTCAGCAGTTACTACATGTCTGTTACTTTTCTATTGATGTGACAAAATACCATGACCAAAGCATTTAATTTTGGGCTCTCAGTTCTAAAGGGTTAGTCCATGACCATCATGGCAAGGAGCATGCCAGCAAGCAGACATAGCAAAGGAGCAGTAGCCAAGAGCTTACATCTGGTATATAAGCAAGAGGCAGAGAACATGTGCTAACAGGGATTGTGGTGGTCTTCTGAAATCTCTAAGCCCACTCCAAAACATACCTACTCCCACAAGGCCACACCTTCTAATTCTTCCCAAAGAGTTCCACCAACTGGGAACAAAACATTCAAATTCATGAGCCTATGGGGTCCATTCTCAATCAAACTACTATAGAAAAATTATCTGTCATTAGTAGCCTTAAATGTAAGTGACCTAAAGAAATCAATAAAGAAATGCACACTGGCTGACTGAACTGAGAAAAATAGATCTGTTGTCTTCAAGAAGCATAACACAATGTTAAAGGTTCTGACAGACTAGAAGTCAAGGGATAGAAAGCAATCTATCAAAGTAAATAAACCAAAACCAGGCTGACGTAGCTACTGAGACATTTGATGAAATAGACTTCAAATCAAAGTGAATCAAAAGAAATAAAGAAGGCATCTACCTACATAGTAATGAATGGAACAATTCATCAAGAACACATAACACTGTCAATTGGGGTACCGAATATTTGGGGTCCAACTCTGTAAAACAAGCACAAATGGGCATAAAATATCACATAAGTCCTAATACAATAAGCAGGGGTGACTTTATTATTCCACCCTCATCTCTGTACTTAGGGATGCAAGATGGTTCAGTAGGTAAAGGCACTTGCCACACAAACCTGGTGACCTGTGTTTCATCCCCAGAACCCATGTAGAAGTGAAAGGAGAAAACCAAATGCAAAGTTGTCTTCTGATTTCCACATGGAAGCAGTGGCATGGCCATCCCTGACATATCACATCACATCGTATCACACACATACACATACACATACACACACACACACACACACACACGCACACACACACACTTTAAAAATGTATAGAATCAAATAAATGGCAAAAGTACAATTTACCAGAACTCTGAAGTACAGCTAAGGCATTTCTAAGAGGGAAGTTTATAGCAATGAATGCTTGCATTAAAAAATATAATTCAGAAGCAAAACTTTATGGTCCATGCTTGTAACCACAGAAGTTGGAGGACAGAGGCAGGATGATAGAAACTGAAGGTCACTCTCAACTTCACAACCAGTTTGAGGTCAGCGCAGACTGCATAAGGTCCTGTCTCAAAGAAACAAAACTCAGTTAGATCACAAACAAAATGGAATGATGTATTTGAAAGTCTTGCAAAATTACAAATAAAATTTAAAAAGAAGAAATAATAAATATCAGTGCAGAGATAAACAAAATCTAAATTAAACAAAAATATATTTCTTTGGAAAGGTAAACAGCAATACATAGCTAAATTAGCCATATATACAAAGAGAGAGAGAAACAAAATTAATAAAGCTCCCCTTTTTGGCTCAAGATGTTTTGTGTTTGCCATTTATTGTAAACATTACTTAATTTTTAAAATTTAAATGTTTAGAGATTTATTTTTATCTTATGTGTACAGTATTTTTCCCATATGTATATATGTGTACCACATGCATGTCTGCTGCCTGTGGAGGCCAGAAGATGGCATTAGATCCCCTGAGACTGGAGTTACAGTTCATTGTAAGCCAGCATGTGGGAGCAGCCAGTTCTCTTAATCACTGACATCTCTCTCCAGTCCTTCTCTTGAACATTTCTCTCCCTTCCTTTTCCTCTCCATCCTTCCCCTCTGTCTCCCCCATCCCTCTCCGTGTGTGTGTGTGTGTGTGTGTGTGTGTGTGTGTGTGTGAATAGATGTTCAGGTGTCCATTCAGCCCAGAAGACTGCATTAGAGCTACAGTCCCTTGTGATACACCTGGGAACTAAGCTCAAGTCCTCTGGAAGAATAGGAACTGCTCTTAACCACTAAGCTATTTCTCTAGCTTCTCTAACAATTTAATAGATTAGTTTATGGTATCTTAAAATGTAAATTTATCTTCATAGCTGGTTATTCTTTAATATAACTATTGATAATTTAGTACATTAGTTGTTAAGCTATTGTCTGTTGTGTCTTCACTTATATTTCAACAGAATAGACCTTCATGACTGTACTTCACCAAAATGACCTCCATTCTACTTCCCCATCATCAAAATAGCAATCACAAATACTTTTTGTCCTTTTTGTTTTTCTTTACACACATGCACTATGCACCTACATAAATACAACCTGATCAGTCTCTATGATACTACCTGTAAGTGTGTGTTTTCAGGGTTGGCCACTTGGTATTAGATAACCAATTGGTGTGTTCCTCCCTGGGAAAGACTATTTTTTCCCAAGCTCAGAATTCTTTAGTTGCCTATAGTTCTATGTTTAGGACTGAAGCCTCTGAACTTTCCCCTGCCCATATTAACAAGCACATTGGTGTTGTCCTTGTTTAGGCAATGTTTAAATAACCGTGCTGGTGAGATTTTATGTATGAAACTTCTGATATTTCTAGGAGATAAAATTTCACAGCAAACTCCCTGTTCCTCTAGTTTTTTATGTCCTCCCTTTTTATAATTATAGGAGTTGTGTTGTAGCTGTATCCGTTGGGACAGGGCTCCAAAACTCTGCATTTTCATTGGTTGTGTTTTTTTTCGTAATGGTCTCCATCTGTTGTGAAAAAAAGTTTCCTTGATGAGTGATGAGAAGCACACTTACCTGTGAGTATAAGGAAAAATAATTAGATGTAGTTAGTGATTATGTTGGTTTAGTCAAATGGTTGTTGTAGATTCTCATCCAAGAACCACAATTTCACTAGCCCTGGGTATTTGGCTAGGTTTCTAGTATCAGACATGATTTCCATCTTGCTGAATGAATCTTAAGTCCAATCACAGAGCTGTTGATTACCTTCAAGGTATGTGTACGACTGTTGCACCTTAAGGTTATCATGCCAATAATTGTTGTGATTCTTAAGTATCATCACTAAGTAGGACTGTTGGTTGCCTCCCTTCTTTGTAAGCATTTATGGTGACTTCTGGTGGTTCCATAAAAGTGAGTCCTCAGGGAGGAGGCTTTCAGGTCAGATCTAACTGACAGCTTCTGGGCCCTGTGTCCGAAGTATATAATAACCTACATTCCCACACATGGGATCAACCAAAGACAACAGCAATAGCCTACAATGTTTTGAGAGTCTTCTTAACATTTCTAACCAACAACTCAAAAGAAAACTCCTCATGCCTACTGTGGGGGATTTTGCTATGTCCATATGTCTATAGCTTGGGGGGAGTATTTTAAGCTCAGATAGGAAATTTTTATTCAAACTATATATGTGTCTCTCTATAAGCTGACTCACATGTATAATGGGTGTTTTTAGGTAATAGTATTAGTATTTATGAAAAGTTTAGGCATCCTTTTTATTATTTTACCCTAGTCCTCTTCATTTTTTGATTTATTTCCCCCTCCAATTAGCACCCCCTCTATTTTTCACACTCCCTGCTTCAGATCCCCCTTTCTTTCCTGGTTTCTGCCTATACTCCAGGTCATGCACTCACATCTGAAAATTTGATGAGACAAACATGCAATATTTATCTTTCTGAGTTACGCCTACTTCCCTCAACATAATCTTTTCTAGTTTTATCAATATACTTGAAATTTTACTATTCTTACAGATGAATAGTATTTTATTGTGAATACACATCACATTTTCATTACTATTTGGAATATAGACATATTATCTAATACTTGTGTGAGTTGCTGGAGTAAATGCAGAAACATGACCTTTCTCAAGTCATGCACACATAGGAAGCTTCAGTATTTTCACAGCTTCCTAAAGTTTGTAAGGCAGATTACAGTTTGCTCCTAGCTTAGGAGCTCATGTCTCTACAAGTTCTAATCCATGTTACCAAGGGCTAAAAGCTGAAATAACTTTTGTGAGCTCTTACTTATTACCTGCTGATAGCATCTCATGGGATGCTATACTATATTTTATTCGCCCTTCAATCTAGATGGAAAATTGGCTACTCAAAGGAGTTTTTAAAAGCTGGCTTTGTAATAATAAATTTCTTTAATCTGTTTTCATCATGAAAGTTTTTTTCTTCTTCCATTTGCTTTAATTTGGATAGTAATAGTTCAGACTGACAGTTCTGGTCTTTCAGGACTTGGAGTACATCTTTCCAAGCCCTTTTGGCTTTAAGAGTTTCTACTGAATAATCAAGTGTTATTCTAATTTTATAAATGACTTGACCTTTCTCCTCACAGCTTTCAATAACAATTCTTTATTCTGTGATTTTAATGTTCTGACTACAATATTTCTTGGGAAGTTTCTTTGCTAGTTCTGTCTATTTGATGTTCTGTTGGCCTGTTGCAGCCAGATGGACATATCCTGTTTTAGCATTATCAAGGCCAGGAACTAGCTAGACAATCATAGGTCCTAAAGAAGAATCTACTACTATTTTTTTTTCTGCTATATGAACATAGTATTAAACAGATTTCTAGTGACTCATCATTATACCCATGGATTAATTCATTCATCAACTTTCAACAAATAATTTTCTTTTTGCAGTGAATGATAACATAGAGACTCATAAATGGTCAAGGTACAGAAAAGAAGACACTTTGGAGTTCTCAGCCTTAAGTCAGATATCTATATCACACTCCTCCTCCCAAGGCTTGAGATTATTGTGGGAGAGGGTGTGAGAAGAGTGTAAGAGCCAGAGAAAGTGGATGATTATAAGAAAAACAGTTATTTGGATACAGAGGGACAATTGCATGTATGAATTCATAGCAGTTGAGCACAAGATTGGTAGAAGCTCAAGGCATACAAAATTCCAGCATAGAGAGAGGGGGAGGGCACAAAGTCTCACCTCTAGCTAAGGAACTATTGGCATTGATAGCTGCTGTGAAAGGGAGAGTCAGATTTTCCTAGTGAAGGCTATACATCCAAGAGTATACATACAGTATAAATTGGACTTGATGGGTCTACAAAAAGAGAACACAGTTGGATGGGATAGAGAGGATGAATCTGAGAGAAGTAGGGGGTAGGCTGAGGCAATGTAATCAAAATACATTATATACAGTTCTCAAAGAACAAGTAAAAGGGGAGATTGACTTAAAAAGAAAGAAAATGGTGGTACATACCTTTTAATACCTTTTAATACTAGTATTCCAGAGGCAGAAGCCAGCATATCTTGGTGATCTCCAGGCCAGCCTAGTCTATATAGCAAGTTCCAGATCAGCCAGGACCACATAGCGAGACCTTGTATCCCCCTCCCCAAAAGGCTAGTTTTATATAAATCAGGATGTTGATGCATCACACAAGGTTGGTAGCTGTTCCCTTCAAGTACATATATAAGATCTCCAGAATTGGGGAAATGATGAATCTCCCTTTTGTGATTGGATACTAATCATGTGGCACATCTGATTTTAGGATAGGAAATACTGGGCCTGTCTTAATTGTTTGAATACTTTAAAGCTAGTATTTTCTTTGACTGGGGAAAGGGGAAGAAATATAAAAGATGTTTTTCATCTGGCCTGGAATAAAATAACCACTTATATTGTGAGTTTCTAATGGAAATGGACAGCCTGAAGGAGCTGGGAACACTCCCAGCTAACAGCTAGCAGGAAAATATGGACTTCTGTCATACAGCTGCAAGGAAATGAATTCTCCAATAGCCTGAATGAGCTAAGAAGCAAATTATTCCCTAGAGTCTCCAGAAAGGCATGCAGCCTGGCCAACATTCTTATTTCAGTCTCATGAGACTTTGAGCAGAG
Organism: Sigmodon hispidus; assembly: GCA_004025045.1. Classification (NCBI taxonomy): domain Eukaryota; kingdom Metazoa; phylum Chordata; class Mammalia; order Rodentia; family Cricetidae; genus Sigmodon; species Sigmodon hispidus. The sequence goes on along the minus strand of PVIH01021916.1, from coordinate 9,830 downwards.
AAATGCAGCTCTACCATGCCTGGACTTTTATAAAAGTAGGAAGTGATAAATAAGTGTTGTTTTCAACAGTTAAGTTTTTAGGGTTTGTTGCTGCTGTTGTTATATTGCAAGCAAAAACTAATTTAGTCTTTTCTCCTGAAGCTTAAATGTATATAGAAGAGCCTCTTAGTAACAAACCAGTGAGGACATATCCTGTAACTTAGAGCCATTATGGCTTTATGGTAGGCTATACTAGGAGAGTTTAACATAGCCTTATGTCACAATTATATTAATTACTACTAGAGGCCTCACCAATAAGATAAGAATATTGGACATTTTAATCACCAATTACTTAGATTAGAAAGTCAAATGGAAGACCATACCTAGTGGATGACTGAATAGGTTTGAAAGTGTAAGTACTTAATTGAAGAAGGAAAAGAAAGGAATAGCCATTTCACAAATAACAGGAGATACATGGACACCTACCATATGGAAATTTGTAGAGCAAGTAAGCTGCCCAGGTGTCTAAGAAGTTGTAATGGCAGAAAATGGGGACTGAAGGACAAATACCTAAAAAACAGAATAGATTGTCAGGCACAGATTGAAATACATGTGAGCAAATTAACTGATGTAAAATAGAAAATACATTCTTCAGAAGCTTGATGTGTGTGTGTGTGTGTGTGTGTGTGTGTGTGTGTGTATAAGTGTTGTATTTTCTTTGTATTCTTTTTTCATATATTTTTCCAAGTCTGATAAATATTAACCATTTACTTTTACAGCTTTTCTAAGCAAACCAAGGAATGAAGAAACTGTTCCCACTTGTGCCAGGGACATGAAGGAAGAACCATGCTCTTCTAGAGGTTAAGTTTGAACTAGGAACACAGCTTCAGGGGAGTATTTTCTGATGGAGGCTACTATATCAGAGAGGTTAAAACTTAGTTCAAATTGAGTACTCTTATTTGACCTGATTATAAAAGTAAAGGGGGCTTCTTTCTGCTAATAAAATGGTTTGTTGTATCCAGATAATGGTGATAGTTGCATAGGAATAAAATTTCATTTTAAAACCAAAACTCCAAAGGCTAACTAGTAGAAGACTTGCCTATTACATGTGAGACTCTGTGTCATAGTCCCAACATTGTAAACAGAAATATACCCCACCAAATGAATCTTGACTAAAATCTCAATACAGTCTGTAGTTTAGTTAGTAGTACTGGGCCACTGTCAATTTCCTAGTTTTGATTATGTCCTGTGGTTATGTTGCTATTGAAAACAGCTGGGTGAAGAACACAAAATAACTCTACTGCTTTTGAAACTCTGTGAGCCTAAATTTGTTTTACAATTAAAAATATTTGATTGAAAAAATTTGAACACAGATTTCTGGAACCATACCAGAAACTGCTAGCCTGATGCAGACGAGAAAGCAAGTGAAAAGCAGTTTTTACAAAGTTGTAACAGTTATGAGGCACCACTAAACTCCAACTCTGTGAAAGAACCACAGAGTACTTAGCTGTATCTTTGTTCTGTCTAGATCAGGGATGTGAACATATTCTGAAGAAACCCTACCAAAGTCTCTCAATCTTCTAACTCTTCTTTCCCTTTCATTCCTAAACCAGTCCATTCTGTTCTGGGAATTTATACACAAAAGTGCAGAACAGAGTTTTAAGAAAAGACCAACAGATTCATTATTGAGCTGATTTTAAGACAAAGCCTTCAGGCCTCTGATTTCCTATCCTGCTGGTACATGCCATGTACCACATGGCTTTGCTTATTGCCATTGCTCTTCTCACCATCGATGCGACTTTACACTATGATATACTGTCTCACAGGCTAGTGACTAAGGTAGGAACAATGAGAGGACCACACAGCAGAAGGTTCTTTCTGCAGTCAGCAGCTGTTTATCAGCTCTACCTCCCTCCCCTGGGAGAAGGCCAACACCTGACAAACCTGCAAGTATACCACGATTTGCAGATGCCTGCATTTTCTTCTTCCTTATCTCCTTTGTATCTTTAAAAAATAAAGCAAGCTTCAAAACACTCTCCCCGCTCTTCTTTAAAATCCATGTACCGAGAATCCCAGTAAGCACATCATTCATCATTTGCTTTAAACAAAGGCAAAGGAAAAATGCATCTTAAAGAGGATGGGGGCAATACCAGGAAGAACCTCTTGCCTAGACCAGTATCAGTAGAAGGTACGGGGTTTTTTCCTTATTTAAAAAAAAAAAAAACAGCTTGAGTTCTAAACTTAACCAGATGGAAATGTGCCTGCTTGAGAGTTGGAACTAATTCAGAGAAGATTGTTAGCCAATAGATGAGCCAATTTAGACCAGCATATGCCAAAAATGGTCAATCAAGTTGTCCCAAGTGTGACTCCCCCATAGCAGATGTCACTGTCTCTCTAAAGGGTTTTGAGTGCCATCCTCTAACAAGGAGGTGGTTTTTATACTTGCACACATAGACATAAATAAAACCTGGGCTTGTAGCCACCCTTCATTTTATAGCATTATGGCCTTATCACTTGAACAGCAAAGAGCATAAGCCCTCTTTCCAGAGTTTTTAAATGAACACAGATTTTTGAAATTAAACACAAGCTATGAGTTTACATACTTAATTCTAAGAAACTGTTCTCACTTTTCTAGTCATTCTATGTTTCTATTTCATAAAATAAATAAAAACAATAGAAATTCAAGACCATGATTATTTATGCATCAATTTAAAAAGTTAGTATTTTGTTTGACTACATTACTTTCTACTACTTGTCTCTTTGCTTGTTTAATTTTGACACTTCTAGCTTTCTTTAATGTAGATGAAAAATGGAAATTTGCTTAACTAAAATTAATCCCACTTTCAAAGGTGTCTACTTTGCTAAACAACGATGACACAGTTCAAGGAGCCCATTCATATCCATTGTCTCAGATTTTCCTGACAAGCTGGTAGCCCGATAGGACTTTAGGAAACCACATAGAGTCTCTATTGTTTTTTCCTGTCCCTGGCTAAACCATCATAAAAAGCCTTTCCTGTGTCAAAGGTCAGTGTCAAGAATCTTGCATGCACAGGGAAGGTTGAATGACATTTGAATTGGAACTCAGAGGATAGGTAATATTTAGACCTTATGAGATTGCAGGAAAGAAAACAGAAGGTTATCACCACCAAAACAGACAGGAAATGATTTGACATGGTAAATTGTTAGTTGAAACACAAGATCCATAAAGATAAAGCAAATTTGGAGAGACAGGCTGGAACCTGATCATGAAAGTTCTCAAGAGACATATATCTTTTAGTAGACAATATAGTTTTTTATTTTATTTATAAGATAAAGTCTTTTTTATTAATATATTCCCTTGCTGCCTCTCACTTCCCTCCTTCCAATCCTTCCCAGTCAGTTTTCAGCTTCCTCCCTCCCCATCCCCTCCCAAAAGGGGCAAGAGGTCCCAAGGTCAGTCTGCTTAGTATGGTACATCCACTCCAGGCAAGGCCAAATTCCTCCTCCTAATATCAGGACTGGATTAGGTGTTCTCTGAAGGGAATGGGCTCTGAGGTGTCATCCCATGCACATAAACACAGTCTGATCCCTCCCCTCAAGGCTCCACATACTGACCATGTCGGTAGACATTTGCCTACCCTTGGAGGGCCTAGTTCCTTTTCCTGATGGCTCCCCAGTGGCTGTTCTTGATTCAGTGAGCTCCCCAGAGCTCCAGCCAGTTGTCACTGTGGGAATTTTCCTCATAATCCCTATCCCCTTGCTCAAACAGATCCTCCTTCCCCTGCTCTTAGCTGAATCAAGAGCTCAGCAGAGTGCTCAGCCATGTATCTTTGCCTCCACCTCTATTCATTGTTGGACGTAGGTTTTGTGATGACACTTAGGGTGCTTATTCATTTAATTATAGGAGAAATTATCTTTAGGCAACACCTTCACTATTGGTTGAAGACCTAGTCAGGCACATCCTGTGAGTTCTTGGAGGTTTCCCTAGCACCTGTTTTTTTCCAACCCCACAATGGCTAACCCTAACCCTATTAAGATCTACATCTCTTTTACCTCCTTCTTTGTTGCTCCTCTTACTCAATCATCTACTTCTCTCATGATTTGCTCTGACCTCTTCTAGGTTGCAACCCCTTATGCTCTCAATTAGCTAAGGAGATCTTCTCTATTTTCTCTTCCTAGGGAAATCCCTGGGTGTCTCTCTTAAGTACTTTCTGATCCTAAGCTGTTCAGGGGTTGTGGTTTACAGCCTGAGTATTCTTTGCTTTTAGTCTAAAGTCCACTTATGAGTGAGAACATCCCATGCCTATCTTTCTGGGCTTATGATACCTCACTCAGGAGGATATTCTTCAAATCCATCTATTTGCCTGCAAATTTTAGGTTATATTTTTTTCTTACTGCTGAGTAGTACTACATTGTATAGATGTACCACATTTTGTTAATTCATTCTTCAGTTGATGGGCATCTAGGTTGTTTCCAGGTTCTTGCTATTACAAATAATGCTGCTATGAGCATAGTTGAGCTAATGCCCTTGGAGTAAGAATGTGCATCATTTGGGTATATACCCAATAGTGGTATTGCTGGATCCTCGGGTTGATTGATTTACAGTTTTCTGAGGAACTGCCATACTGCATTCCAGAGTGGCTGAAGAAGTTCACACTCTCACCAACAATGGAGGAGTGTTCCCCTTCCTCCACATCCTCTCCAGAATAGGCTGTCATCTGTGTTTTTGATCTTAGCCATTCTGGCAGGTGTAAGGTGGTTTCTCAGAGTTGTTTTGATTTGCATTTCTCTGATGGCTAAAGAAGTTTAACAATTTTTCAAGTGCCTTTTGGCCATTTATAATTCTTCTGTTGAGAATTCCTATTTTAGCTCTGAACCCCATTTTTTAATTGAGTTACTTAGATTTGGGGGCTCTAGTTTCTTGAGTCCTCTATATATTTTAGAGATCAGTCCTCTGTCACTTGTAGAGTTGGTGAAGATCTTTTCCCAGTCTGTAGGCTGTTGGTTTGTCTTATTGACTGTGTCCTTTGCCTCACAGAAGCTTCTCAGTTTTAGGAGGTCCCACTTATTAATTCTTGTTCTTAGTGTCTGTGGTACTGGTGTTATATTTAGGAAGTGGTCACCTGTGCCAATGCATTGGAGGGTATTTCTCACTTTCTCTTCTATCAAGTTCAGTGTGGCTGGATTTATGTTGAAGTCTTTGATCCACTTGGATTTGAGTTTTGTGCAGGGTGATAGGTTTAAATCTATTTACATTCTTTTACATACTACTATCCAGCTATGCCAACACCATTTGTTGAAGATACTATCTTTTTTTCTTTGAATAATTTTGGCCTCTTTGTCAAAAAATCAGGTGTTCATAGGTGTGTGGGTTAATGACAGATCTTTCCATTCAATTCCATTGATCCACAAGTCTGTTTTTATGCCAGTACCAGGCTGTTTTTATTACTGAAGCTCTATAGTGTAGCTTGAAATCAGGGATGGTAATTCCTCCTGAAATTCTTTTATTGAGCAGGATTGTTTTAGCAATCCTGGGTTTCCTGTTATTCCATTTGAAGTTGAGCATTGTTCTTTCAAGGTCTGTAAAAAGTTGTGTTAGGATTTTGATGGAGGTTTCATTAAATCTGTAGATTGCTTTGGTAAAATTGCCATTTTTACTATGTTGATCTTTTCATTTTCTGATACCCTCTTCAATTTCTTTCTTCAGTGACTTAAAGTATTTGTCAAATAGGTCTGCTATTTCTTTGGTTAGAGTTACGCCAAGATATTTAATGCTATTTGTAGCTATTATAATAAGTGATTTTTTTTCTTCTTTCTTTTTCAGTCCTTTTATTCTTAGTCTGTAGAAGGGCCTTTTTTTTTTTTAGTTAATCTTGTACCCTGATAAATTGCTGAAAATGTTTCTTGCCTGTAGGAGTTCTCGGGTAGAATTTTGGGGGTTATTTATGTAAATGATCATATCATCTGCAAATAGAGATAGTTTGACTTCTTCCTTTCCTATTTGTATCCCCTTAATCTTTTTTGTTCTCTTATTGCTTTAGGTAAAACTTCAAGAACTATATTGAATAGATTTAAAAAAGATGTTCCTTTAGTTTCTACTGTATGCAACAGTTTGAAGATTATTGGGATTAGTTCTTCTTTGACTGTCTGATAGAATTCTGCACTGAAACCATCTGGATCTGTTTTGTTTTGTTTTTTTTTTTTAACTTGGAAGACTTTTAATAACAGCTTCAATTGCCTTTGGAGTAATAGGTCTGTTTAGGCCATTTATCTGATTTTGATTTAATTTCGGTACGTGGTATCTGTCTAGAAAGCTGTCCATTTCTTTTAGGTTTTCAATTTTAGTAGAGTATAAATTTTTAAAGTATGACCTGATAATTCTCTGGATTTTCTTGGTATCTGTTGTTGTGTCTCCCTTTTAATTTCTGATTCTGCTAATTTGGATATTCTCTCTCTCTCTCTCTCTCTCTCTCTCTCTCTCTCTCTCTCTCTCTCTCTCTCTCTTTCTCTCTCTCTCTCTCTCTTTCTCTGCCTTTTGGCTAGTTTGAATAAGGGTTTGTCTATCTTGTTGACTTTCTCAAAGAACCAACTCTTTGATTAATTGATTCTTTGTATTATCTGTTTCAACTGTATTAATTTCAGCCCTGTGTTTGATTATTTCCTGCTTTTTACTCCTTCTAGGTGAGTTTGCTTCTAATTGTTCTAAAGACTTCAGCTGTGCTGTTAGGTCTGCAGTGTGAGATTTCTCTAGGTTTTTCATATAGGCATCTAGTACTATGGGTTTTCCTCTTAACATTGCTTTTATTGTGTCCCATAAGTTTGGGTATGATTTAGATGCATTTGCACTAAATTATAGAAAGTCTTTTATTTCTTTCTTAACTTCTTCCTTGACCCACAGGTTGTTAAATTGAGAGATGTTCAGTTTTCATGAATTTGTAGGCTTACTGTGATTTTTGTTGTTGAATCCTAACTTTAGGTTGTGATGATCTAATATGATACAAGGAGTTACTCACTTTTTTGTATCTATTGATATTTTGCTTTATAACTGAGTATGTGGTCAATTTTAGAGAACGTTCTATGAGGTGCTGTGAAATATTTAAATTCCTTTGTGTTTGGGTAGAAGCTTCTGTGTATATATCTATTAAGTTCAATTGGATCATAACATTTGTTAGATCACTTATTTCTCTGTTGAGTTTCTGTCTGGTTGACCTATCCAAGGGTGAAAGTGGGGTATTGAAGTGTGGTGTTTGATTTGAGTTTTAAGCTTTAGTAGTGCTTCTTTTACATATGCAGGTGTCCTTTTGTTGGGGGCATAAATATTCAGGATTGAGATCTCATCTTGGTGGACTTTTCCTGAGATGAGTAAGTGTTGTCTGTCCTGGTCTCTTTCCATTCATTTTAGTTTAAAGTCTATTTTGTTAGATAGTAGGATGGCAACCTCAGCTTGTTTCTTAGGACCGTTTGATTAGAAAGTCTTTATCCAACTCTTTACTTTCAGCCTGTGTCTGTCTTTAAGGTTGAGGTGTGTTTCTTGTAAGCAGCAGAAGGATGGCTTCTGTTTTTGTATCTATGGTGTTAGGGTGTGTCTTTTTATAGGTGAATTGAGTTCATTGATATTCACTTAGGGATATTAATGACCAGTGAACATTATTTTGGGTGGTAGCATGTATGTATTTCTTTTCTTTGTTTTTTTTTCCCCCATGGGATTATTGATTGTTTGTGGTTTTATGGGTGTATCTAATATCCTTAGGTTGGTGTTTTCCCTCTAGTGCTTTCTCCAGGACCAGATTTGCAGAGTTTAAATAGGTATTATTTAAATCTGGTTTTGTCATAAAATATCTTGTTTACTCCATCTATGTGGTGATTGATAATTTTGCTGAGTATAGTAGTCTATGTTGTCAGCCAATGCTCTTTTCGTGTTTGTATAACTTCTGACCAGGACCTTCTTGCTTTCATTTTTTTCCTTTGAATAGTGAAGTGTTATTTTGATAGGTCTGCCTTTATAGGTAAGTTGGCCTTTTTCCTTTGTAGTTCTTAATATTTTTCTTTGTTCTGTGGATTTAGTGGCTTGATTATTATGTAGCAAGCAGACTTTTTCTGGGTCTAGTTTATTTGGTGTTCTGTAAACTTCTTGTATCTTCATAGACATTTCCTTCTTCAGGTTAGGGAAGTTTTCTTCTATGATTTTATTGAATACATTATCTGTACCTTTGAGCTGGTATTCTTCTCCTTCTTTTATTCCTATTATCCAGACTGTGTTTGAGGTCAGAGCCGGGGCTGTGTCTCTGACCCTGGAGAGGAACTCTTGGGGCAGCCCAGGAACTGAAATCTGCTCACCTCTCACTCTGCTCAGGACACAGGATCCACACAATTTGAAGGCATCCTCACAATATAGTTGTTAAGAGGAAAATTATACCAGAGAAATCCCTTTGAACATTTGTTATGTTACCAACCAAAGATGTGACTTTAAGCATGTCACCCTCCCTGTTCTTCAGCTTTTTCATCCATAAAATAGATATACTAGTGTTTACCACTTTAAAGGCAATGAGACTTGGGAGAATGGAACCAATAACTGAGGCAGAATAAAGTCCCATGCAGTAGCCATCTTTATTAAGAACATTAGACAGTTTTTATTCTGTAGTCATGTGAGTGAAATGTATAATAACAAGGACAAGCAGCACATCTCATACAAGTCTCATGTGGAAAAAAACTCCATGTTTTTCCATAGGGATATATAAACAAATAACAATAGTCAGCTGTAATTAACAATCTGGAGTAAATTCATTTCTCTCTGCTATATCTGGGAGAGGCAGGAAAGCACATTCTGAGAACAAATCTGTGTTTTTGAAGAAACTGAGGTCTTGTTTTCTTGGAGTTTTCTTAAATGCATTCGGAATTTTCCTCACAGGACTGCATTTTTGCACCATGTTCCAACATCTTCCCTCTGCCTTTAATTTTTTAATAGCACAATACTCAGAATGGTTTTGATTTGAGATATTGTAGATAAATCTAGTTTTTATTAAGCATTGTGTATAATTCTCTGCCACCAAGAACAGAGATCCAAACTATGTCTGGTACTATTGACTACATTTTTATTTTTATTTATTTATTTATTTTAGAAGGATGTTAATATAATTTATTAATCAAATTGGGCATAAATTGAAAAGCAGCATAAACATAAATTATCAACATAAAACCAGGAAACATAGCTTTTTTGTCAATTCTTATAAGATACTTATGTCAATGTCATGTTAACTCTTAGAATTTTTTTTACTTTGTGTTCAGCTTTCCCTCTGAATTTTTTTTCTATCCCTGTATATCCTTATTCAAGGTCCCTTCCTCCTCCCACACAAAAGGTCATTTTTTTCTTCTCCACAACTCCCCATCCCCTCCCTGGGTAGACAGCAGACAGTCCCATGGTCCCACTAATCCAATAATGCTTAGTTCAGTCTCCACTCCTGGCAAATCCAGTTTTGTCCCCCCTCCCTCAAGAGTGAGTCAGGTGTTCCTATATTTGGAGTGGGATCTGAAGGGTCAGTCCAGGGTGTTTCTGATCCCAAGCTGTTCAGTGATTGTGGTTTGCAGCTTGGGCATGCTTTGCTTTTTTCTTGTTTGTTTGTTTAGAGACCACTAATGAGTGAGTACATCCGTTGCTTATCTTTCTGAGTTTGTAATACCTCGCTCAGGAGGATATTCTCCAAATCCATCCATTTGCCTGTGAATTTTAGGATATCATTTTTTCTTACTGCTGAGTAGTATTCCATTGTGTAGATGTACCACAGTTTGTTAATCCATTCTTCAGTTGAGGGACATCTAGGTTGTTTCCAGGTTCTTGCTATTACAAATAATGCTGCTATGAACATAGTTGAGCT
>PVIH01021915.1:0-28498 GCA_004025045.1 Sigmodon hispidus | reverse complement strand
TAGGGTTAGGGCTAGGGTTAGGGTTAGGGTTAGTATTTTTATGTGTAGCAAACTTATTTGCATTATCACCCTTGATAAGTCATGTTTATGATTTTTATCTTCTTTATAAATATTGTTAACTTTTCAGCATTTTAAATTCATTTTACTTTTTTGATAAATACAAAATAAATAAAGAAGAAAAAAAGAAAAAAAAAAACAAAAACAAAAGTATATGCTTTCCCCTTTTCCCAGTGGGAAGGCCTATAAATCCCCACTCTAGTGAACATCAGGGAGGCCATAAGGCTTGCATCTGCCAACACAATATACATGGAAAATGCATAAATCACATCCAAACAGAATCTTTAAAAAGAAAATCATGCATTGTAGAATAGATTTTGGTTTAAAGTTTTGAGGGTGTTGTTTCTATCAATGGTCATATCTAATGTAATCTATTTTATATTTAATAAAAATAGTCTGGAATATCAGAGAACAGAGTCACCCACAGCCAAGCCATGAAGATCAGGAAGTGGTGATCCATACCTTTAATCCCACCACTCAGAAGACAGAGATCTTTCTGGATTGCTGTTGTTAGGTTGTTTTGTTGCTGTGGCCATGCCCCCACCTGCAGGTACTTGCTCCAAAGCCTCTGATGTACTCTTTAAAATCTTCAACCATGTGGAAGACTTTCTCTTTTTCTCTTCCTCTCTACTCCCTACTCTCTTTCTCTCCCTCCTCTCTTCTCTTCCCCTCCCCCTCCTTAATAAACCTAATATGGCTCCCTTGGTGGCATGCAGGCAAGTTCTTTCATGCACAAAATGCTAACATCTGTGAGTTCAAGGCTGACCAGAGCCAGGTGGTGGTGGTACCCACCTTGAATCCTAGCTCTAGGAAAGTTGATCCAAGAACTGAAATAACTGGGCAGGAAAAGGAAAGATAAAAGAGGAAAAAAGCAGAAGTTCTCTTCTGCCGGTGTACTGGGTCAGTCTGAGCACTCCTGGAGACAGGACCTACACTGTTCGGTCTGAGGAATTCGCTGGGTGAGAAGTGGTTGTGGTTTGTTGCCTGTCTCTCTGATATTTCAGCTTTCCCCCCCCAAAAAAAAAATGTAATTAGACATTCTATGAGTTATATTCATTTACATATAATTGTAAACGTGGTCTTATGTTAATGCAACATAAATATGTCTGACCCCTATGTGTGTTAAATGTTTTGTTAAAAACCTATAAAAATAAAAAAAAAAATTTTTTTCTTTGTTCTGTATGTTTTGTGGCTTGATTATAATGTGGCGCGCTGACTTTTTTGGGGGGTCATATCTATTTGGTGTTCTGTAAGCTTCTTGTATCTTTATAGGCATTTCCTTCTTCAGGTTAGCAAAGTTTTCTTCTATGATTTTATTGAAAACATTATCTGTGCCTTTGAGCTGGTATTCTTCTCCTTCTTCTATTCCTATTATTCTCAGATTAGGTCTTTTCATGGTGTCCCAGATTTCCTGAACATTTTGAGTTATGGCTTTTTTGTTTTACTATTTTCTTTGACTGATATATCTAGTTGAGCTACTGAGTCTTCCACTTCCTAGATTCTATCTTCCATCTCTTGAACTCTGTTTGTTATGCTTGTGTCTGTGGTTCCAGCTTTTTTCTTCAGGTTTTCTATTTCCATCTTTGCCTCATTTTGTGCCTTTTTTATTGCTTCTATTTCAGCTTTTATTTCAGCTTTTATTTCAGCTTTTAGTTCCTGGAATGTTTCTTTCATAGATTTGTTCATCTCTTCCAATTTTTTGTTTGTATTTTCTTCTATTTCTTTGAGGTTTTTTTTCATATCTTCTTTTAGAGCTTCGATGATCATCAAAAAGGAATTTTTGGTGTTGCTTCCTTCTGTTTCCTCTTCATTGCTCAGTTCAGGTCTTGTATTTGTAAGATCACCACTCTCTTCTGTAGTTACCATGTTGTCCTTTGTATTATTATGTAATTTTTTGCTCTGACGTTTGCCCATGGCTTCAGTGGTTCACGATTAGATGGCTCCTGGTCAGTTGTGGCACTCGGGTTTGTGTGCTTCCTGTCATCTCTCTTGTCAGGGTCTGAGTCTGTCCTTCAGAGACTCCTGCAGATGTTGGCTCACTCAGTTCAAGGTCAAGGTGGATAGCCATGCAACTTCCCTCAGCAGGAGCTGCAGGTATGGTGACCTGCAGATTTTATCTGCCCCTGCTCCAGAGTACGCAGATAGCACTTGGTCCTGGGAGTGGAACCAGAAGCTATGGGAGCTCAACTCTCCCTCCCAGGCTGGGATATAGGCGCTTGGGCCTGGTGACCCCTCCTCACCTCTGGATGGGGTCTGAGTCTGTCCTTCAGAGACCCCTGCAGATGATGGCTTGCTCAGTTCGAGGTGGCGGTGGGTAGCCATGCAACTTCCCTCAGCAGGAGCTTCAGGTATATCTCTTCCAACTAATTTGATGATGGAATTAAAATCTATTTAGTCCTGCTTTCCCTGGAAAAAATATAGGAAGAAATAATGGACTCTGTTTCCAACCTTGGGTCTTCTTAAAACAGAGCTGCTTCAGTGGGAGTTCTGTCATATCTGACTGCTTTGCCACATTTCTGCTGGACTGCAGGTTGGTTCTACCATGTATTTCTGCCTATCCAGCTTGTTTTGGTTGGTGGTTTTTATGAATATGACCCTGATTCACTCCTTTTTTCTTTTATTAAAAAATTCTGCAATGCCATTGAATTTGCTAGCAAGATAAGCAAATTAAAATTTTAATAAAAATAAAGGTTGTGCAGAAATTTGAAAGCTTTAATAACATTTTTTCTTAAATTCATATCTACTTTGAAAAATAGTATCTAAGTGTATCTAATTAATGCATATTTACTCAGACAATATGATTTCTGGGTTTTCCTGTATGAAAATGTGTGGAAAATAATGAAAATTGGTGTAATTATGGTACATGTACCAAGATAGGAATTCAAATTGAGATGGGCTAAGCCCATTAACCTCCACTGTGATTATTTTACTCATCATAATGCATGAGCAATTGTGACTTCCTATTATTGGAGAGTAATGTTATGGAAAGTGGTCATGTGACTACATAAGAGTGTTTCTCATCATTCTAATACTCTCTCCAATTCCAATCCCACATCAGTTTAAAGCTACTTCAGAGTTTTAATACATTTAATGTGGCCATGTTTAACATGCAGGGCACAGTTACATGTATCCTAATGAGTTTTAGTTAATGTTTCCTTTTTTATTACTCCTGGGTTCTGTATATTTTACTGACGTGCTGTATAACTCTTAATATTGTCCTTTCCTTCTCCCTTCTGGCCAACACTATCTGAATTGACTAACCAAGGGGCATTTTTATGAATGAGTTTAGAAACAGTTTATCTTAGGAAATTCCTGTCTAATCCCCTTGAAAATATTTGCCATTTGACATGTATAATCTCCTGAAGAAATTGTAATTTTGACCAGCCGTGTACTCTGTGTAACTCTGAAATCCAGAGTCCATTAGCCTGTGTCCTCCATGATGAAACCACTACAGGGTATACAAGACACATGGAGGACTCTAAGTGGTGAACCTCTTCAGATAGGAATTGGAAGAAAATTGTGGCTTTGTTTAAAAAGAATGTGGAAGAAAAGAAAGGAAAAAGAAATAAAGAAGAGAGCTGAAGCAGAAATAATACTAAAATGGTGCCATTAATCCTCATACTTCTTACCTATAGGAAAATGCATGCCTATGTACACTGATCACTGCCTGTATGGGAGGACTGGTTATCAAGAGCCAACCAACAATGCTGAAGTCTAATTGCAAAGCTTAATCTCTCTCTCTCTCTCTCTCTCTCTCTCTCTCTCTCTCTCTCTCTCTCTCTCTTGATCAGGATGTAAAGATCTCAGCTATTGCACCAACCCCATGTCTTTCTATCAGCTATCATGCTACCCACTAGAATGATGGACTAACCCTCTTAAACTAAGCTAGCCACAAAAATAAATGTTTTCTTTTTTCTTTAAGTGTTGTTTTGAGCATTGTGTCTTGATCTTCACAGAATAATAGAACACCTTACAAAAATTCCAATTATCTACTTTCAAAAGTATTTTATGGGAAATCTGTACATAGAAGAAATGGAATCTTTTCAATAATAGGGCTTGAGGTGAGGGAGATGAGCTGCTTGGGACACTAATGTAAATTTATCACTCAGACAAAAGGAGATTTTGTACAAGCTATCTTATTTAAAGGTATAATAAAAGATAAAAAATACAAATGTATAGAAAGAATAAGGGCTGACTGAATTCATTTGCAATTACATAAACAAGATGATTAAATAATAAAATAAATAGAAAGAAATGAAGTTTTTATTTGCTAAATTCAACGAACAATTAAAACTGGATTTTAAGATGGATAGGAAAGCATAAAATTAATCACATTGCATTGTTACTAATTGGAACTGAACACTAAAGATTACTAAGGCATAGGTAACACCAATGCGTCATTTGTATCTAAAAACAGGCTTTCTTGCTGCCAGACTGTTGTGCTTACAGTCACAGCCAATAAGGTGATAAATCACATTGATTATTATTATAGACAACTAAATAGGATCAGAAAAGAACTTAAATTGGAGACAAAAATTAGAAACAAAACCCCCACAGTTTTCAGTCTAAATATATTCAGCTTAAATGGCTGAATAGTACCATTAAAAATTTTAATATTTTGGAGACCTAGAAAGATATTTCAGAGAAAAAAGTTTATGATAGGGAAACCCACAGAGACAGCTGACCTGAGCTGCTGGGAGCTCACTGACTCTGAACTGACAGCTGGGGAACCTACATGGAATTGAACTATACCCTCTGAATGTGGATGACCCCTATGTTGCTTGTGCAGCCTGTGTGGTCTTGGCAATGGGACCAGGATGTATCTCTAGTTCATAAACTGGCTTTTTGGAGCCCATTCCCTATAGAAAGATATCTTCCATGATCAGCTTTGATACAGGAAGGAGGGGCTTTGTTCTGTCTCAACTTGATATGTCAGACTTGGTTGACTCTCATGGGAGGTCTTATTCTCTTTAAGGAGTGGATTGTGAGGTGGGATGGGGGAAGCTGGGAATGAGTGGGAGGAGGAGATGGAAAGGAACTGTGGTTAGTTTGTATTTAAAAACCCCACTTAACTAAAAAAAAATTGGCTACAAGTGCAGAGGACTGGAGTTTCCTTCCTAGTAACTTTGCAAGATGGCCACAATCACCATTAGCTCATGGGGATCCAATACCCTCACTTGGCCTTAGGGAACCTACACACACATACATAGATTATGAATATAGACACATAAATCAAAAATAAAGAAAAAATTAAAAAATCATATAGTTTACTAAACATTATTCTCTGTGAATCATTTTATAAATCTCTTAATGAAAGACTTAAGATTTTATTTACATTACTACTTTACATTACTACGTTATTATTATTTGTGCATGTGTGTATATGATGATGTTTATGTTTAGGTGTGCATATGCATATCCCAGAGGACAACTATTGGAAGATTATTCTCCCTGTCCACCTTGTTGAGGGAGGGTATTCTCGTGTCTGTGTTTTGTTACACATATTACATATTTGGTTATAGATGTGCTGGAATTATATAAGTGCACATCTTGGTTTGTCCTTGTTAGTATAGTGGTGCATCTATCTTTCTTACACAACATTTGGGTAGGGCACTTGAGTTGTCAGGCTAATAAAAAAATTTATGCACTGAGTCATGTCACTAGCCCCACTTTTAGTCTTGATGTGCAATACCAATGATGTTATGAGTTATTGATGTCCGGTTTAGCATCAGTCTCTATTATACAGTTTTAGCAAATGGAATATCTGTCCAATCTATAGTAAAACAGTTAAACCCTGTAAAAACTTTATTGCCTTCTGAAATAATAATAATAATTTAAAAACCTTTATTAAATCACTACCATGTGTTTCCATGAATAAAGTTGTAAGCCTATTATCCAAACTTACATCCTCACTGTCCTTCAGGAACACATACTACAATTTATTGTTAAATGTTCATATATAACCACAGATTTTTTTAGTTACGTAAGTATATTTATAACTTCACAATAGCATGTTGCTTCATCAGAGTCATTTTGAAACATTATAGTTATGATCATTGATTTTATCATACTTTTATATAAATAATTGACATAGAAAAATGAATATGTGTTGCTATGCTGGATAGTTTTATGTCAACTCAATGCAAGCTAGCATTGTCTGATCGGAGGGAATCTCAATTAAGCAAGGGCCTCCATAAGATTCAGCTGTAGGGTATTTTCTTTATTAGTGATTGATGGGGAAGAGCCTAGCCCATTGTGTGTGGTGTCAGCCCTGGGCTAGTGCTCTTTGGTTCCATAAGATAACAGGCTGAGCAAGCCAGAGAAAGTGAACCAGTAATCAGTGCTCCTCTATAAACTTTGCATCAGGTCCTGTCTCCAGGTTCTAGCTGTGTTTGAATTTTTGTTCTGACTTCCTAAGATAATGAACATACTGATATGAAAATGTAAGGAGAGAAACTGCTATACTACATTCTAGAGTGGTTGAACCAGATTACACTCCCACCAACAGTAGAGGAGTGTTCCCCTTGCTCTGCAACCTCTCAGGCATAGGCTGTCATCTGTGTCTTTTAGCCAATCTGACAGGTGTAAGGTGGTATCACAAAGTTGTTTTGATTTGCATTTCTCTGATGGCTAAAGATGTTCAGCACTTTTTTGAGTGCCTTTTAACCATTTGCAATACCACTACTGGGCACATACCCTAAAGACACACATTTGTACCCCAAAGCATTAGCTCAACTATGTTCATAGCATTATTTTTAATAGAAAGAACCTGGAAACAACCTAGATGCCCCTCAACTGAAGAATAGATTAACAAACTGTGGTACATCTACACAAAGGAGTACTACTGAGCAGTAAGAAAAAATGTTATCCTAAAATTTTCAGGCAAATGGATAGATTTGGAAAATATCCTCCTGGCTGAGGTATCAGAAACCCAGAAAGATAAGCAGGGAATGTACTCACTCATTAGTGGACTTAAGGAAAACATTCCCAAGCCGCAGACCACAATCACTTAACAACTTGGGATTTGAAACACCTTGGACTGGCATCTTGGGAGAAGGGAGTTTTAACAAGGGGATGCATGGATATAAAATAAGACTTTATTCATAATAAAAAATAATATAATAAATAAATGTATAAGTACTAAAAAGGAAGAAAGAAAGAAAGAAAGAAAGAAAGAAAGAAAGAAAGAAAGAAAGAAAGAAAATATAAGCAGTTTCTATCCAATTTTCTTTGTGGTCATGGAGTTTCCAGAAGGCAATAACAACCCAGACTAAAACATAGTCTTTTATGTGAGACTCCTTTCTCATTTAAAAAATATGTACAGTTCTTTTTCCTGGATGTGTATCTGTGTACCAGAAGCATGACTGTTCCCTGAATAGATCAGACATATCCTCCATACCCCTGAACCTAGAGTTACAGACAATGATAATCTGCTGTGTTTGCTGGGTCCTCAGGAAAAACCAAATGCTCCTGACTGCTGAGCCATCTCTCCAGATGCTTGTTTTTATTCATTCTCATACATAACATACACATAACAGAAGGAACAACATACATATGTACTGAAATATATGATTACTTTTTTTTAGTTTTGAACTATTTCTTTTAATTTTTATTTATTTATTTCTAAGGATTAAACACAAATGACAAATTCTTAAGCAATTAAGCAAAAAATAAAAGGGAAGACCTACTTCAATAAAACTACAAATTGAAATACAAACATTCTAACAGGTGCGAATGTTCCAATTTGAGCCAATAAGATGGCTGAGTAGGTGTTTACTGCCAACCTTGATAATGAGAAGATAGACTTCGGCAAAATTGGCCTCTGACTCCTCTATTTGTCCCTTGATACATGGCGCTAGTGTGCACATGCTCTGTGAAGACAGTCACACATTCATACACACACACACACACACACACACACACACACACACACACACACTCACACACACTCACACACACTCAATTTTTGTTTAGAAAGAGTTATACTTTTGAGATTAAATTTAAAAAGTCATTAATTGTCAGTGAAATGTTAATATGAGCATTCTGAAATCACTTAATATTTATTTCATCAAGGCAAACATAAATATCTAATGACACTGAAAAAAATGAACTTTTTTTGTTAGCATTTTAGCCAGATTTATGGCTTTTGTGTTCTAAGGAAAGCTTGATCATATTGGAAGAATTCTCTCAGGGCCAAGAAAGTTCAATATAAGCCAGGAGGAGGCAGAAAGACAATAGGGCACTAACTTGCTATAGGACAGGAAGAGAAAAATTTCTCTTAAACTGGTTACATCATCAACAACAGCAGCATTAGCAGCTATTTTTTTTTATTATTTTTGGCTTTGTTTACAATAGCTTTTGCCTAACATTAACATTTTTATGTATATTGCGTATGTCATAGTACTCAATGTATGCATATTCTATTTCACGGCTATAGGCTACATCATGGCTACAGGCTACATCAGGCTAAGTGTTGGGTATAGCACATTACACCTTTGTTCAGTGTTTGTTCTAAAGGAACTCAGCAGGGACCTCTCAGTGGTTTTTCTGCAAACAGAACATTGTTCCTAACTAAAATCAGTTTACAAAAGGCCACTTTAACTTTTTCCATCTCTTTTTATGGTGTAATATGTGCCATTCCTAGAAGACACAATATTATAGCAACTGTCTAGTCTTCCAACTCTTAAAATGTTTATGCCCATTCTTCTCCAATTGTTCTTGAGCCTTAGGAGTTGTATTATATATGTATGTTATTGGAATGAAATCCACAACACTGCATTGTGATTTCATATTTTTCTGTAAAAGTCACTTTCTTTTACACAAAGAATTTGCCTTGGTGTTTGATCAGGACTACATTTATTTGCTGGTATAAGGGCAAATATTAAGAATATAGTTAGGAATCAAGCAGGTTTTGTAAGGTAGCAGTTGTAGAAAACTTACATACAAGTGACATTCAGACTGGGAAGGTTGTACTGATAAGGACACCCACAGAGACAGCTTACTGAAGCTATTGGGAGCTCATTAAATCTGGACCAGGGAACCTACATGTGACTGAACTAATCCTTCTGAATGCAGCTGACAAATAACTTGGGCAGGTTGTGGGGCCTCTGGCAGTGGGCCAGAATTTATTCCTATCACATAAACTGGCTTCTTAGAGCCCATTTTCTGCAGTGAAAAACCTTGCCCAACCTTGATACCAGGAGATGGGTCCTGGTCCTACCTCAAAGGGATATGCCAGACTGTGTTGACTCATTCTGGGAGTCCTTATCCTCTCTGAGAAATGAATAAGGAGATGGATCAGGGATAACCTAAGCTATGACTGGGAAGAGGGAAAGGAGGGGAAACTATGGTGGGAATATTTAACAGTAACTTTTAAATTAAAAAATAAATAAGTCAGTAATTAAAGAAAAGAATATGCATGTACATATGCACCAGGCTTTCTTTTGGGCCACCGACCAGCTTTGAAATTATGACATGGGTGGCAATTATTCATTATAAATGCTTGGGCTTATATTACCTTTTATTTTAACCTGTTTCTCTTTTGCATGTTTTACGTGGGCATTTTGCCTTTCTCTCTTTCTATTTATCTATTCTCTGGCTGGCTGGCTGCTACCTGGCTTCTGATGCCAGGTATATTACTCTCTTTGTCTCTCATTCTTCTCCTCCTTTTCTCTCCAGCCTAGATTTCTCCTGCTTATTCTCTCTGCCCATCAACCTTGCTTATCCCTCTCCTGCCTAGTTATTGGCCATTTGCATTTTCATTAGATTAATAGGTGCCTTAAGCAAGCAAGGTGAAACAGATGCAACATCTTTACATAATTAGACAAATGCAGCAAAACCAAATAAAACGCATTTTACATCGTTAACAAAGGCAGCATAAACAAATGTAACACATCTTCTGTGCCCAGTTAAAATAATATTTTACAACATTATAGAAATACATTGATAAGAGCAGAGCCCATTAATTTGATAAAGTGCAAAAAAAATTTATATGGGAGATTTGGGAGGGGGAAATGATGTAATTATAGTATGATCTCAAGAAATACAGGAAATAATTTGACGAGATGTGTCATTTTCACTGTGCCCTGTCTCCTCCATTCAGACCAAGATATGAGCTCTCAGCTTTTTCTACTGCCGCAGTTTTTCGTTGCTACCATATACTCTAGCCTGTTCAAGCTTTAAGCTCAGTTAAATGTTTCTTACTTTATAAGATTTGTTTTGTCATTTGGTTTTTGTTGTTTGTTTGTTTGGGTTTTTAGTCTGTTTTGATTTGTTTTGCTTTTCTTTCTGGTTATGAACCTAAATTCTCCAGTTCATGGTCATGTATTTTGTCACAGAAATAAAAAAGTAACCGAGACAAAAGCTGGTTCAGTGAAAGTTATTTATTAAAATTAATGAATAAATAAATAAATAAATAAATAGTCAGCAAGCAAGCTAGGTGGTGGGCAACTGAGGAAGAACTGATGCTGACTTCCGGCCTCCGTAACTACAAGCTCATAGGTGTTCTTCCTTTCTTTTCTTCTCTTTCATTCTTTCTCTCTTCTTTTCATTATTCCTTTCTTCCTTCCTTGCTTTTTTTTGTAAACTAATTCTATTGTGTCCCCAAATGAGATATTTCCAATCAATATTTGTTTACAGTTTCTCATGCCTCGTATTGATTGTTAACTTGACAAGATCGGAGTCTTAGTCTTACTAAGCTTGTAAAAGGACGGTAATATTAGGTTATCCTCTAGATGGTTATGTGAGTGATATTCTTTATCACCTTTAATAAAATAAAAAGACACTTCCTAATAATAGGCAGTACTATTGCCTGGGCCTAACTCCTAACCTGTATTAAAATTGAGAAAGCTGGGGGCTGGAGAGATGGCTCAGCGGTTAAGAGCACCGTCTGCTCTTCCAGGGGACCCAGGTTCGATTCCCAGCACCCACATGGCAGCTGGCAGCTGTCTGTAGTTCCAGTTCCAGGCGAACACCAAGGCAAATAAATAAACAAATAAAGTATAAAAAAAAATAATTGAGAAAGCTAATTGAGGGCTTTCATATCCCTCTACTTCTAGACTGTGGTACAATGTGACCAGCGGCCTCAAGCATGTGTTAGAAAGACTCCTTCATCATGATGGCTATAAATTTAAACTCTGAGCCAAAATAAGCCCATTCTGTATTAAACTGCTTTTGTCAGATGTTTAATTTATTTATTTGTAACTAAACAACAAAAATAATAGCTATTATATAGTCTTCCCCATCCTCATGCATAGTAAATTCTGTGATGAAATTGACATTCTATTTTAATTAAAATAGCATTGACATTGTGATCTTTGGACTTCTATTAAGAACATGCATCTATTGCATACGTGGAGAAAATATGTAATTCTAAAGTTACCTGAAACCAATAAAATATTTATTCTTGGTTGTGTCAAAAGTATTTCCATTCTTGATTCAACTTTTCTTTATTTCTGAATATATCAGATTTCATTAAATATTCCTTCTTAATTTAAAATTTATCCAATAACCTCAAGAGTTTTTGCAAAGTAGATAATTAGCCAGAACATGTAAGTGGTATTTAAACATGGCTAGCTGTGTTAGCAAATGTAAAAAAGAAAAGCTATTTGGTTGAAAAAAATTGTACCACTGTGTTTTTACTTTGCAATATCAATAGTAATATATGTTCCCATAAATGAGATCTTTGGAGAAAATAAGATAGGAAATTTACTGAAATTAGACTATTTATCAGAAGCAAATTGCATTTATTTATTTATTCACTTAGCTTAAATGTTAATGAAATTCTCCCTTTCAAATTATATCCACAGGGCAAACATTAGATAAGACAATGCTATCAAGGATGAAAATGACTGAATTGTTGTTTTTACACGTATTAATCTGAAACAGAGATGTAGGTCAATATAAACAGTGCATATTTAAAGTGTTTCTGTCGCTTAGATAAAATGATAGCTTATTCAAAGAAATAATCAATGTTATGCACATTTTAGGAGAAAAATGATTTCTTTTCATCCCAAATGTCAGCTAAAATAATTCTGACATTTTGAATGAAGGAAAGTAAAGATGAAAAGTGGTACAGGATAAAAGTACTTATCGAACTTCGCCTTTCCATTACATATACCAAGATTTGGGATCCTGGCATTTATTCTATTTTTCACTGTCTGAGAAATAGCTGAAAAAATTCTTTGGATGGTTTTTAGTAGACCTCAACAACAAATGTTTATAGAAAATTATTATTAAAATACCCCGATAAAAATATATAAAGGTAACTTCTACCATCAGCTAGTCATAGCTCAGTGTGAATTTCTAATTAGATAATGAGAGTCCTAGTCCAGCCAATACTGTAATTTCTAAAGAAAGAGTAAATCTAAAAGATTAATAATAGATAATTTGCAATTAGTTCTTCCTTCTTTGTGAGTCATATAATAAGAAGAGACTTTGCTGAAATTTAGATAATTAAATAAAAAGTTAATTATAGAGAGTGAGGAGGGATTATATAATCAAAGGGATCAAGATATGATGGGGAAACACACAGAGCTACTGGGAGCTCATGGGCTCTGTACTGACAGTTAGACACCTGCATGGGACTGAAGTAGGCACTCTGAATGTGGATGACAGTGTGTGGCTTAAGCAGATTGTGGAGCATCTGGCAGTGGGACCAGGATTTACCTCAAGTGAATGAATTGGCATTTTGGAGCCCATTCCCTATAGAGGAATACCTTGCTCAGCCTTCATACGGTGGATGGGTTTAATCCTGCCTCAACTTGATAGGCAGACTATATTGACTCCCTGTGGGAGTCCTTACCCTCTCTGAGAAGTGGTTGAGGGGTAGAGTGGGAGGAGCTGGGGGCTAGTAGGAGGTGGCGAGGGAAGGGGAACTGTGGTTGGTATGTTAAATAAATTAAAAACCTTTTAAAATAATTTAAAAAAAAGAAAAAGGAAGGGAAAAAATTTCTTTGGAAAGCCTAATGCAACCTCATTGTATGTATATTAACCCCAGTTCCATCTTTTTTTCTGTTCATGTATATTTGGGTTTATAAAATTAGTAGTATGGAGGCTACTTGAAAGTTTAAAAGTAGACATTTTAATATATATGGGAACATAATGAACTAATATGATTAAATACATATATTAATTAGAAAATTGCTGGATGGATGGGGGTTTGGGAACTATCTCAGGGGATTTAGGGAATATGAAAATATGATTGTTATATACTGTATAAGAATAATTTTTTCAATAAAAATGTTAATTAAACAAAAAAATAAATGAATTATATAAAAATAGAAAATATAAAAGCAAAAAGTATACTAAATAAAGTATACAATTTAACTCATGATATTTATATCAGTTTTATTCAAATAGTAGCTAATATTTAATTTTCTTAATATCTAAATATATTGACTTGAGTTATGAGATATACTACTGTAATGGTATTAAACAGTATTAAAAGGTATAATTATCTTATAAAATTTATGCATAAAACATTGTTCTTAATATTTACATATTATTCTAGGAAGAAAAATATATAGAAGAATAAAAGAAAATAGTGATGTAGATATATATGCATAATTAGTAAACAAAACAGAATGTTAAAATAAATTAAGCATTCTTATTTATATAAAACTTTGTATTTTCTAACTAATGCCTTAATATATAATTTTCTTAGGCATATAGATGATCAAAAGTTCTTCTAAACTATTCAGCGATTTGAAATTATCATAACACCTATTATTAGTAACATCTTTAGAAGTGTTCTTACAAATGACATTAGTAAAATGGTTTATGATAATTATCTAAATACTATCTTTGAATATCCAGTCTAGCCAAGAAAATCTCCCATTAAATGAGAGGTAGAGATAAAGAACAAGAGTTCAAGACAAGAAACTCTTTATATGATATATTTCCTCTAAGTTGGCTTTAACGCTCAAAGTTCCCATGATCTGTTAACAATGCCATCAAATTAGTAAACTTTCCATGGATCAGTCCACTTATGGGGCAGACCTGTGGTCAAATCTGTTCTCTATAGCTCTTCCTCCAAAATACTACCAAGTAGTATTAAGCTTTAAACATGATGTACCATTGGGAAAGTTTTAAAATTTAAAACATCATAGTCTTTAAATGCAGTTGTATACACAGGTCATTGGTTAATTTACCTGATATAATTGCTATAAAATAGTCAATTGTGAACTATTAAGAAATACCATCATAAGAATGATAGGTGAATTGCTGTACGAATAAAACCACAGCCATGCAATGAAACCTCTCGGCTGGAATCATACATTGTAAACTAAAAATTTGGCAGACTTATGTGGCAGTAGATGGAGCTTAATAAGACCTATGCCATGGCAGAGTGGAAAGATGCCTACCTTTGAACTTGAATCTTCACTTTTCTAGCAATATTTCTTTTGGAAAGCCTGAAATAAGTAGATGTGAGAGATTATTAATGGCAAACTGGAATTCTCAGTTTCATGCCAGGGGTTCAGATTCACAGTATCCCTTTTAAACAGGAAAAGGCCTAGTACTTTATGAAAATATTTTTGCCAAACACACAATATTATACATTGATACATCTGTTTGCACCAGACAATTTTGATGAACATTCTGATTCACCCCATTCATCTCATGGCTGGGCAATTTTTTCTACAGTTTTAAGTAGAAAATGTATTGTTTACATTCAAAAGATATGTATTTACGAGAAAACCCTAAATTTTTATTAATTTTCTTTCTTTTATAATTTCCAAATGTATTTCTTTTCCACATCTATCTGCTTTTATTTTTATTGAGAATTATATCCACATAATGTCAATTGTATATGCATAGATGCTAGACCACCTACTGAACAGTGAGCCACTTTTCTGGAGATGCACCTTCAAAGAAAACATACTTTTCACTCCCATAACCACCATTGATTAGCAATAGCTTCTCAGCTAGATGGAATTTGATCTTGTTGATTGAAGTCATAAACCCTGTGAATTCATGTGTACAAATGGTTCAGTCATGTCCATGTTTTCCTACAGGTGACCAATAGCTCTGATTCTTACAGCCTCTTTGTCCTCCTTTTCCTGATGATCCCTGAGCCTTGGTAGAGGGTACAGATTCAGATGTCTCATTTAGAGCTGAACACTATACTATTTTCCATACTTTGCACCTTTCCCAGTGATATGTCTATGTATTAATCACAATCTACTACAGAAAGAGACTTCTCTGAGGAGGTTGAGAGATACACTAATATATGCACATAAAGATATGCTAGTAGACAGTTTATCACAATGCTGACATAAGTATAAGGGAAAATGTTAGAAGCATTTCCCAGAGAGACAAGAATAAGAATTAGAGACAGACATGGGGAGAGGAAGGGAGGAAGAAAGGAAACAGAGGGAGAAGGAGAGGGAGCAGTAGAAGAAAGAGGAGAAGGAAAGAGAGAGGAGAGACAAAGGACTGACTCAGCACCCTAATACAGACAAGCACATTAGCATAATAAATACAGCATGATGAATCATCAATTAAAGCAGAAATGAGCTAAGACCTTTGGCATCTTGATATTTAACTGCTTCAAAAGAGACATGGATGTAGTAGAGGGCAGATACCTTGACCTAGAGGTGTGACCTGTTGGCCAGCAAAGATCTGGAAAACACTTATGACCTTGGGACACCAGTATTAGGGGCATGGCTGAAGGACAGTTTAAGGTTGGGGTGAACATGAACAACTGTTCCCCTTCTTTTCTGTCACACTCTAGGTTGGAAGACCTGATCCATTAAGTGAAGCTGGGTGGACTAGTCTAGCCTTTCTAGAAACTGCACAACTAATTAATCTTCATTGTATCAGTGAGTGCTTCTCTCTGAACCCTTTAATGAAAATATAATCCTTCTTTATCAGTTGCTAGTGATTCTTAGTTACAATAGTATCTGGCACTATATATTAGACGCCATTTGTAGCCAGAAGTTTTATGAAAAGTCCTGGTCCAATGTCCAGACAAATCTCTCCCACCCATGGTCTCACAACTAATTATAAAATAATTATTCAGAGGTTTATATTAATACAAACTGTTTGTGTTAGTTTTTTTGCACGTGGCGAGTGAATGGAATCTCAACACCGGAAGTACCACACTAGAGTTTATTACAGCAGGGAGCAGAGATGGGGCAGAAGGGGGCAGAGAGAGAAGAGAGAGGGGCTGGGGCTTGTGTGAGCCCTTTAATTAAAAGGGTGGGCGGGCCCATGTTTGCATCGCCACACCCAGGGAGATGATTGACAGTTACATTCCAGGTGAATGCAAGCTTTGGAAATCCTTACATTTCACCCTTTGATCATATATATATATATAAATCGAGTTTATGGTGAGGGGATGGGACGGAAATAGGTCGTCGAGGTCGTCTTTGTTACTTCCTGCTGACACAAGGACGGAGAGGTTTTTAGCTCATCTTGCTGGCAGAATGAAGGATTTGGATCATAGGGCCATGGAAGTTTGTTTCCTGGAGCTCGGGGAGAAGGGGGGGGGGAAATATGAGTTAGTGATAGAACTTTGGGAGTGACTAAGCAGAAAGGAGTTTGTAAGTAAACCTTGAGTTAGCTGGGTGTGTGAATGGTTCTTTTCTTTTGCTAAGGGATTTTATTGTCTGTAGTGATAGAGCTTTGGGAGTGACTGGCTAAGGGGAAAGAAGGGAAGGAAGAAAGTTGGGAATAAACTTTGAGTTAGCTGTGTTGTGTGAATGGTTATTTTCTTCTGCTAAGGGATTCTATTGTCTGCTGCCTGCGTGTTAATGTCTGTGGATCCTTGCTAGGCCTGGGAAAGGGAAAGGATTAAAGTGTCCCATATTTTGCCTACCTGGACTCCAGCAGGGGGTTGGGGAATGGTCTTTGTTGTACCTGAGAGGCATCTTCAGGGAGGGGCTGCTTTAACTGAAGAGCTGAACGATCCTTTGTTTACCTTGAATTCCAAGCAGACTGCCTGGGGCCCTTTGTTTACCACCTTGGCTTCTGCTCTGGCCGCTTGGAGCTGGTTTTTAAGATTTTGGGTCTATTTGGCTATTTTGAGGAGGGGGGAATAAAAGATTTAAAATTAGACAAATGAATCTAATGAGGGAAGAGTTTAGCAGCTGTAGTAGTTGTCAGAATTACTCTATATGGTCCCGTCTACTTTGGAGTGAGGGGAGAAGGCAGGTGATGGAGGAGGGGAGGAAGCAGATTGTCAGGAAGGTAGAACTTACAGGCTGATTGGACAGTAAAAGGAGCAGAGGAATGGTTGGAGTAGCTAGGGAGTCTGGGTTTAGGCAAAAGTGATCACTAAATGAAATGAAAGCTCTCACTTTTGCTAAGAAATCTCTTCCCATCAAAGCTGTTGGACAACTTGGCATAACTAAAAATGACTGAGTAATGGGAATTTCTCTAAAAATGAAATTAATCGGCGGTGTCTGATAAGGTTGCATGGATTTGCCTCCTACCCCGACCATTGTAAGGCCTGAAAGAAAGGGTGCACCCCAATACTCCTGCAGAACTGAGAACGCTGTTCTAGAGTCTACCAGGAAAGAAATGGTCCGGCCAGAAACTTTAATATCTACCAGAGGCTCTCTCTGTGTGATAACGTTTGTCGGACCGAGAGGGCCTGGACACCATCATTTATCTTTGGCCAGTCTCAGTACATACAGTTTGGCCTATGGCTCAGGCTCATTACCAACTAGCTCTTATAATGTAACTCAATGTATTTCTATTAATCTATATATTACCCCATGGTCTATGACTTTACCTGTGTTCCATTACATTTTGCTTTCTGAATGGCAGCTTGCAATGTCTCCTTTCTCTACCCTTAACCTTATTTCTGCTTGGATTTCCTGCCTACCTCTAAGGACCTTGCTTTGGGCCACAACAATTTCTTCATTAACCAATGGTTATAAAGCATATTGACAGTGTACAGAAAGACACCTCACATTATGGATGTTCACATTACATTTTGTTTTTTCACATTACACTTTTGAAGAGATAGGTCCACCTGTTTCCCAAGCTTAATTTTATACATCTTGGCCCAAGTCATGCTCATACTGAATTATATCCAAACACTAAGAGAAATATAGGGAAGCATTAATATTTTTCCATCAATAAAAAAATGTAAAATTTATAACTGAGCTATTGATTGCTAAGTATGTCTATCAGTCAGATACTAAAACAATGAATGTGTGTTTCGATTTGATCATAAATCCCTAAAATGATCTGGACTCCATTTCTAATGATAAAAATATTAATGTTAAGATAGATAACTCAATGGTACCTTTGAATTTCTCAACTGTATTACTATAAATTCTTCAGAGGATTAATAGGAGCTGAGGAGTAACGGAGGAAAACTAGATGATATGCAAAATTTCTAAATTAGAAGATGTTCATGTACATTTGTTTACATTGAAATTACTCAAAAATATTAAGCACTTTTAACATTTCACTGAATAATAGAAACCTGGAGTAGATTAGAGAACAATAACAGTATATGTACAAGCTACAAAATTAATAGTATTTGAAAAGCTTGTACTTTACTTAGTCAAAATTATAACTAGTGAAAAGAGTCTGTCTGCTGTTCAGATGGTATTGCTGAGAGAACTTGCTGGCTTACTTAAAGTGGCATTTAGTTCTCACATTAAAAAAAAACAAAAAAATACAATTTATAAAAGAAAATAAAGATTATACTACATAGTATCCGAGATGTTATGAGTTAGATTCTTTTATGAAAGGGTGAGAAGGCACTCAGATAAATAATTTAGCTACCATTATCATAACAATTTGTCTTTGTGATCATTCAACATAATATTCAATGGTTATTAATATTTTAATGCATTTCAATGACATCAATTTTCATTTGGGGGCTGTCAAAATTTTCCAGTGGGTTAAAGTACCTACCTCCAAATCTGACAACTTGCTTTGATGTTCAGGATCTGCATGGACAGAGACAGTCAATTCCTTCAAACTGTACTCTACCCTAAACATTCATATCACAAATATACATCCCCACTATCAAATTTAATAACAACTTGTTTTTCTTGACCTTTCCTCATTTGTATATGGAAAAGCTCCACCATGCTTTATTTCAATGCACTGTTTCTTTTCACTGAAAAGTAGTATTACTTCATAGTATCCCAGACATTACGGGTTTGATTCCAACTTGTTTTATAAAAAAGGGTGACAAATATCTAAATAAACAATTTAGCTTTTTTTAAAAATAATTTTCACTTTATTTTTTTTACATTTTATTATATATACATATTTATTATTTGGTGTTTTAACATCATGCACCCCATCAAACTCAGTTATCCATCCTCTCAGATTCATGCTCACACTTATGATCTCGCCATTTACAAAAACACCCCTTCATGCTGCTCATTTACTTACTGGAGCATATTTAAACTCCCTGTGGCCAGTCACTTAAAGAAAGTAAGTCTTTATTTCAAAATTTGCACATTTATTGAGATTCCAAATAGTTAAAAGCATAAAAGAAGGAAGAAATATTAAAAAATAGTATTAAGCTTTAGTTATCAAACATCATGTTATATTTTTGTCTGAAACAGCTCCATGTGGCTCATGTGTTAAATCCTTAATACCCAGCTAGTGACACCTCTTAGGAGATTGTAGAAATTTAGAAAAATAGGGAGACTTGAAATCTTAGTGACTTTGGCTTGTAACCAAGAGATAACTAATCCCTGGTTTCTTCCTATGCTGATCTTTGCTTTGTTGTTTTGCCACAATACCCAATTCTTTCCTACACAGTGTACTCCTACTGATATGATAGACTGTGGACTGACACTTCTGAAATCCAGAGTTAAAGTAATTAGTTCCTTTTTAAAGTTATCTCTTCAAGGCATATGAAATGTTATTCAAATAAACATCTGAATCTAATTTTGAAGAGAAATCTGTTAGTGATTTTTTTAATTCCACCTGCAGTAGAAGCATAATTGTGGTGGTTTGTTCATCTGGCCTCCAAATTCATGTTAAACATTTGACTGATAGATAATAGTATAATCATGTCTGGGAAGTCATTTTGTTCATTAAAATTTTCAGTACAATGAATTGACCACACACAATTTCAATTTGTTTTATTAACATAAGCTAACTGTTAAACTGCACTCACATGGTTTGCTAAATATTCTTAGGAATTGGTAACATAAACTGCCAAGGTCAAAGGTGGCACAATCCAGTTATCTAATTTTCTTTTAATATTAACTGCAGAGCCTAATAATTCTCAGTGAAATGTATTTTTATTACATATACATCAGTTTTACCTATCTCTTTAGTTTATTATGGCATAAGTTTTGAATGGCTAAAGCTGTAAATATGCCCTCAAAACATATCAGAAAATAATTTAAAATGAAATACTACAATGCAGTAGAAAGCAGGCATTATCACCTTGACCTAGAGGTGCAACCTTTGAGCCTTTAGGCCCCAGGCTTCTGGGCATGGCCTAGAGGGCTAGTTTAAGGTGCTTATTAGCTGGCTTCCTGTTTTCTTTCTTGTGCTCTTGAATGGAGGACCTGACTCTCTGAGCTTCAGCCACAAGGGCCAGTCCAGATTTCCAGAACTACACAACTGTTTACTCTCTTATATCAGTGAGTGTCTCCCTATAAACTCATTAATATCAACCTTTATTAATCAGTTACCAGTGATCATTAATACCAAAAATACTATATATCTCATGATCTGTCTCTATAATTCATCTCATCTTTTAAACTGTTGCTTTCTCAGTTGGTTTCTTATCCACATGCAGATTCTAAACATCTTTGTCATGTGATATCACTGATTATTTCTTAGTAATCCCTTCCAGATTACTCCCCACTTGATTTTTGCTCCAGTTACCTGTCTATAGGCATAGCCACATCTCTGTCTCCAACTGGGTCTCTACTAATCTTTGAAAGTCTTCAAAATGGATAAGAAAATGCAAGCATTTGGTCTGAAATACGTGGTCAAATATCCTAATTAATAGTATATGTTTCACACACAGTGAATTTTCCTGATCTGATTATTACACACAGTGAATTTTCCTGATCTGATTATTTTATAAAACTAGAGAATGGTATTATAACTCATGATTTATAAAAAACTTAGAAAATAAAATATTTTTCCAAATAATATTACCTGGTAAAATAAAGAAATCAATAATCATTGTGTATGTATCCTAAATACCTCTGTGCTTCATGAGAATTAAGTACAAGCTAAGTGTAGTGTAAGGTCTTGCTTTTAGTATGTTCAATATGTGCATCCATACCAGTGGAAGATGTATGGAAAATCATATGTATTACCAACATATCACTTGGTGATATCGATACCCATTATTCTATGGTCCACTACTATCAGATCAATACGTTTAGGTTCTATATGAGAGTCAGGTCCTTCTTTGCCAGAATTAATTAGCATATTTAATTAAAAGCTTTTTAGTTTTATTCATATAAATGTAAACAAAATATTATTACTTTTTATGTGAAATGATATTACAAATTACTTTTTGCCCTGCCTCCAAAACTGATATCCAAAAATTTAAAGTGGAGAAGAAATATAAGAGCATTGAAGAAAGAACACTCTTGAATACTGTTGGTGGAAACTTAAATTAGTACATTTATTATGGAAAACTGTATGTGAATTAGTAAAACCATAAAAAATATAACTCTCATATGATGCTTTGATCCTACTGCTGATACAAATTCAACTAAAATGAAAGCCCTTAAAAGAGGTATTTGCCTTTTCATCTTTATTGCTGTATTAATCTCAAAATAGGAAATAAATCTAAGTGTCCATCAATAAACACATGCATGGTTGTATACATAATTCATTACTTATATTTTATATTTAATCAAATTATTATGTTACTGAACTTAGAAAATTATAAATAATTTTGTAATTAGATTAAAATGCAAATAAAATTTGTAATGCAATACTTCTTTATACATGCTAATATGGCTCTGATTTAAAGGCTGCCTACAACTACAGGCCTGTTACACCACCATATCTGGGTCAAATAAAAAGTCAAGCATATCTACCACTTATATTAATTAGATAAACATGGTATAATTCTAGTTTATTTTCTCTGTGTTCCTATTTTCGTGATTCTTTCACTTTCGTAAAAGAGAAAAACTGAATTAGGGTAACATTCTGTTTATGTAGGGCCATATGTTATTTCAAGTATTTGGACCAATTTTATACATAAATTTACACTGTCCAAAGATTAAACAGGGAGGAGGTGTTGCTTGATTCTGATTGTTCTTTGAATGTGGTAACACCTCGGCTTTTAGAATGATAAGTTGGCACTATATTTTTTTTCCTATCTTGTATAGCAAATAAGTCATATATCATAAGTTGGGAAAGATCTGTACAATTCTTTATACTTGAAAACCTTTAACATTATATTCATTTGTGTTTGACTTTTGGTAAAAAGTAAAGAGCTAAGGCTTAAAGGCAACATTAAAAATTAACAATTATGGAAATGGTGAGATGGCTCAGAAGTTAAGGGCACTGACTGCTCTTCCAGAGGTCCCGAGTTCAATTCCCCAGCAACTATATGGTGGCTCACAGTCATGTGTAATGAGATCTGGTGTCCTGGCATGCACAGTATACATAATAAATAAATAGATAAGAAAGAAGATGGCCCAGGGCAGAGCCTTAAAAAGTAACAATTATGTAAGACTCCTTTAAAAATCCTGGGGAGTTCATTGCACACCATTATAGTTATAGGCATTTAAAAACATACATATATGTAAACTACACAGTTAAGTATTACTATAATAATGAGTTTGAGAAAGCATTTAGTGAAGATAACTATTAAAATTATTAGAGACCATATTGATTTGAAATATAAAATATTGATATTATTTTAATCGAATAATACATCATTTTTCTTAGCTTCATTATTTTTCATTCATCAATTTTGATGAAAAAAAACATGCTATGTCACAAAATCAAACTACATATTAAAATTAAAACTTAATTATATGTCCAAGTTTATTGTCACTCTGTTATACTGTACTCAGTTTTAGGAAATCAACCTATGTAGGATTGTGGAAAATTTTAGCTATATCTTTGAGAAATTTTCTAATTAAAAATACACAATTAATGTAATAGGTCTGGACTTTATATGATTTCTCAACAGTTATATTAGTCAAGCAAATCGTATAGTCCACTAAATTATGAGGAACAGTGTAAGAAGAGTCATTTTTATGTACACTAAGATGAGTGGTCACTCTATGTCTTTCTTGTAAATGTTTAAAGAACCATCTTGTTAATTTTGGACCTCATGATTCTCGGGAAAGTAGGACAACATTTGATCTATAATCTTCTTTCCTCTTTTTTGTTCCATATAATATCATTTTACTATAACTGATGATTAATTTTGCTTCCACAAACATAATTTTCATCAGAACTACCATATTATTTTTGTCCTTAGACCTATGAAGACTTTTCACTCTTGGTAATCCTTCAAAATTCAGCTGACCATTTTCTATTTGTAAAAGGCTTTAGTCCC
This sequence comes from Sigmodon hispidus, assembly GCA_004025045.1. Lineage (NCBI taxonomy): Eukaryota > Metazoa > Chordata > Mammalia > Rodentia > Cricetidae > Sigmodon > Sigmodon hispidus. The sequence goes on along the minus strand of PVIH01021915.1, from coordinate 4,962 downwards.
TTTGTTTTTCTCTTTTGTTTTGTTTTATTCTTATTTAACAGCTCATTCATTCTGTTTCCTAAAAAATGTACCCAAATTTGATGTGTTCAATTGTACCTTCAAATATTTGTTGGTGGTCCTCTCTTCTCATTCCGTAACCCTGGCACCCATGTGTGGCTACACCTCCCACTGCCTAATTTATTATCATTTTATTTTATTTCCTTTTATCCTATGGACCTCAAACCCAGTCATTTACCCATGTATCTGTTAGACAGAGATTGTAAATTCTAAGTTTTGGAACATAGTCAAAAGTCATATCAGAAATCCTAAGCATTTTCAAAAACTCACTTGATGGGCTAAGTGTGTTATGGATAAGGAATACTAAAATCCTTTGTCGATTTGATTTGTTTAACTCAGGAATCTGAGCCAAAATTCTTTCTATTTCCACTAAGTGATCTCTGTAGCTCCTTAAAACACAGCTCCTTGTTTCTAATTGTGGGAGGTTATTTCTTTAATTTGGCAGTATTACTTGAAATTAAATAAGACATGCCCTCTTCAAAGGGGAAAAATGCTATGAGTTTCATCTGAGATTCAAGTGCCTAATCCTCAAATTAGATAAACCCCTTCTTACTTTGGTTAGTTCTCTTAGGAGATAACAATGGGGAGGTCCTTCTCTGTTTTACAGTGGAGGTAGCTTGATAAAAAGGATAAAAGGGTGTCTGAATTGAAGCATTATCTCATAAAGAAGACCTCACTATTCCACATTCAGTTTTGAACAGATAAAATTCCACATAATAAATTGGCTACATCATGGATCAAAAGAAACAGAGTCACAAATTACGAGAATCATCTTATTTCCTATGGTTTGTTCAAATTAATTGGTAAAACAACACATAGAGAGCCAAGATAATCATGTAAATATTTAGTATTGCAATCTGCTACAGATTCTTAATCATCTTAAATGTTGTCTTTCATTAAAAAATTGTTTGTTACAAATATCTTAAAATATATAAATTAGCCACACTTAATATTTGGAACTTACATTATCACCAAAGAAAAAGTCTAACAGGATAGAGGTGACATCCAGTGGTATTGTTCTTGCCTCATATTCCAACAGAGCCTATATGTAGCCTCCCCCACTACTCAGAAGAAGAAAAGGAAGACAAAGAAAGAAAATAGATATACTCAAATATAACATAGCAAACTCTAAAGAAAAAATAAGACTTAATTTTACTTTAACTTATAGTAGGCTAAAGACAAGAAACTCTAGTCTGACTAGTGGCCACAAATGCGAAAGTGTTTTACTCTTGCAATGCTTGCAGTTTTACTTTCCCACTCATTATATTTAAATTTATTTATTTAAAAATAAAAATAAAAGTTCTATTAAAAATCATCTCCAAGTATTATTTTCCTTTGAACAAACAGTAAAATATATAACAAAGAAAAACTCCCCCCATGAAATAACATCAGATGGTACCCTGTTCTTTACACCTGAAGATATGGACCCTTAGAATAATTGAGTTTTTACCAAAGATGTCCAGAAGTTTCTTTAAATATACTAGAGTGGAGCCATTCTGATACAATAACATATGCCACAAACTTCCTCATGCTGTAAATGTACCGTCAGTATAAATTGTTTGAAAAACAGACTTGGGCAAGTATTTCAGGAAAAGAAATATTGAAGGGCAGACCTGCTAAATCAAAAGGAAGAAATGGCAATAAATGCCATGCTGCTAAGTCCTTATGAGATTTACCGCAGATTCTCACTCTACAACAAACTCATTTTTTATTCCTGTGAGAAAAATGAAGCCATTACACAGTATCATGCCAAATCTCATGAAAAACTGTAAAAAATAATAATAACAAGCACTGGTTACTTTCTTCATGGAACTCCTGAAGGTGATTTTGTGAATAAATATAACATTGAAGCTCACCATGAAATTTATTTTTAAAAGCCATTCTGAAAATCTGAAGAATTTATTTTATGTGTTTTAAAATATAAGTTATTTTCCTCCTTTGAAAGACTACTTATGGTTTTTTATTTTACATATTGTGTAGTATGTTATTATTGAATAAGGAAGACACAGTCAACTCCTGTTCAAATAGTTATACATTTAACCTACTTTGCAGTATCTAAGGTGCACTTCACTGGTTTTCACTCTTAAGTATCTTGGTCTGTGTGTTACAAAGCACATTCAATTAAGCATGAGACTATAACGGATACTTACACAGTAAAATCAAGTCAACTACCATTTACCCAAAAAGTGGCCTATGTCAATGTCATTATAATAATTGTAACTTCTTTTTGAAATTTTGCTATAAAGTAACTGCAAATCAGCAAAATTCAATGTTTATGAACTGATTTTTTTGCCCTGGCTATACTTTCTCATACTATCTACTTCACTACAGCTTTTTAAAAATTATTATGTAAAAAAAAGAATGTGTTTCAAGACCATTTCTCTTAAATTGAAAAGTTCAAAATGCACTTTAAATGTTCTTTGCCCCTTATGTTTTCTAGTATGGACTCAGGGATGCTCCAATGCCCAAACCTCTCGTTAGTGCAAGACTTGCTTTGCACTTATAAGGAAGCTATCATCAGAAGTCAGTGCTCACCTCTCAGAATTTGCCTGAGTCCACACCAATAACTGATTCTATAAGGACTACCCAAAGGCAGGTCATCTTTAAGATAAAAAGCAAGATTAGGACTCCTATGTTAGAAAAACACATAAGGAGCATACATCAGCTGGGTTTTCCCTCTGTTTATTCTGGATGTTTATCTCCCCTACCTTAATGGGTGCCATGGATGGTTGCTAATAGTCACTTAAAGTAGCAAATTATGCCCACACCTCAGATAATTCTATTTACTTCAATAGCACACCCTAAATGTGTATGTTTATTGTTTTTACTGTCTTTAAAAAAGAACATCTTTTTGGATCAATGAGTCATGCTTTAAAAGGAGTCCTTTCTAGCCCATTTCTCTAACTGTACTACCTCATTTTGCTAGGAAAAATGTAAAATATATTGTGTCTCTAATTTTTTTCATTCTCTAAATGGCCTCAAATAATTATAGAATTTAACCTAATAAAAGCCTCATGCCAAACTCTTTGTGGCCGACATTTTCAGACTTTAACTTGTCTATATTAAGTTCAACTTTTCTAATTGTTCTCTGCTCTTCAAATGTCTGCTTCCTGAGACCACTTAATATTTTTTATTATGTTATCATCATAAAGTTCAATTTATTTGTTTTTTAAAAAATATTCTTTGGCTGAATAAAAATCACACATTCTCTTTCAAGAGTGAGTTTATTGAATTATTTAGCTATTGGTTTGCATCTTTTTTAAAGTTTGACAACTTATGGTTCTATAAAATCTATGGTTTTGCTAAAGGCAAAAAGATTTCATAAACATAAATAAATAACTCAAACTACCCTCTTTCCTATTTAATTGTAATTTTTACTGTTAGAGAAAGAATACAGTATTTTTCCATTAATATTTTTCAGCTATTTGATAAATACTCAATAAAAATTCCAATAAAAACATTTTTTTAAATTTTTTTTTAAAAAAACTTTATTTATTTATTTGCCTTGGTGTTTGCCTGGAACTGGAACTACAGACAGTTGTTAGCTGCCATGTGGGTGCTGGGAATTGAACCCGGGTCCTCTGGAAGAGCAGACGGTGCTCTTAACCGCTGAGCCATCTCTCCAGCCCCCTTTTTTTTAAAATTTTGAAACATTCTAAAACTGAGGATGATATAAATGAAGAAAATATTTGATTGAAAAAACAAGATTATTTCTTATAATCATTTTATACAATTCAGCATTAACATAGGAGGAAATAAATTCTAAAAGAAATACGTTATTATAATATGACTTAATTATATTAAAAAGTCCTAAAAATTTATATGTTCATATATTATATGTTCTACATATGCCAGTTGATTGATCTGAATGACCTAATTTTGTCTGAATTTAAACATGTATATAATTTAAATAAACAGTATTTGAGTGTATTATATGTGCTTACTTTAATACTCTTTCTTTTTGGAAGAAATAATATTTTTTTTGGAATTTTCTTTTATATTGTATTTATCAAGAAAAACAGTAAATTGAATTTAAAATGCTGATAAGTTAACAATAACTATAAAGAAAATAAAAATCATAAGCATGACTTATCAAGGGTGATAATGCAAATAATTTGCTACACATAAAATTACTTTGTGTTCAGCTTTCCCTCTGGATTTTTTTTTTCCTATCCCTGTATATCTCCCCTTCCCCCTCCCGCCACATCAGGTCATTTTTTCTTACTCCACAACTCCCCATCCTCTCCCTGTGTAGGCTGCAGACATCCCATGATCCCACTGATCCAATAAAGCTTAGTTCAGTCTCCACTCCTGGCAAATCCAGTTTTGTCCCCGCTCCCTCAAGAGTGAATCAGGTGTTTCTATAGGTGTAGTGGGATCCGAAGGGTCAGTCCAGGGTGTTTCTGATCCCAAGCTGCTTAGTGGTTGTGGTTTGCAGCTTCGGCATGCTTGGCTTTTTTCTTGTTAGTTTAGAGACCACTAATGAGTGAGTACATCCCCTGCTTATCTTTCTGAGATTGTGATACCTCGCTCAGGAGGATATTCTCCAAATCCATCCATTTGCCTGCAAATTTTAGGATATCATTTTTTCTTACTGTTGAGTAGTATTCCATTGTGTAGATGTACCACAGTTTGTTAATCCATTCTTCAGTTGAGGGGCATCTAGGTTGTGTCCAGGTTCTTGCTATTACAAATAATGCTGCTATGAACTGAGGATCCAGACATTAACCCAAAAACCTATGAACACCTGATCTTTGACAAAGAGGCCCAAAACATTCAATGGAAAAAAGATAGTATATTTAACAAATGGTGTTGGCATAGCTGGATGGAAGTGTGTAGAAAAATGCAAATAGATCCGAGCCTGTCACCCTGCACAAAACTCAAATCCAAGTGGATCAAAGACCT
>PVIH01021914.1:0-28498 GCA_004025045.1 Sigmodon hispidus | reverse complement strand
AAAAAAAAAAAAAAAAAAAAAAAAAAAAAAAAAAAAAAAAAAAAAAAAAGGAGGACACAATCACCCTAACAACCAAATCACTCAAAGACACAAAGAAGAAAGAGAATCACAGACCAATTTTCCTGATGAACATTGATGCAAAAATTTTCAACAAAATTTGGGCAAACCGAATCCAAAAGCATAAAAAGGTTATTCACCATGATCAAATTGGCTTCATCCCAGAAAGGCATGTATTGTTCAACATATGGAGAACTGTAAATGTGATCCATCATATAAACAAATAGAAGGAAAAAAAAAAAAACACATGATCATTTTCTTAGGTGCTGAAAAAATTCTTTGACAAAATCCAGCACTCCTTTATGATAAAAGTCGTCGAGAGATCAGGAGTACAGGGAAAATAACTAAATATAATAAAAGTGATTTACAAAAACTCGATGGCCAACATCAAACTAAATCGAGAAAAACTAGAAGCAATCCCACTAAAATCAGAAACTAGACAAAGCTGTTCCCTCTTCCCTTAACTATTCAACACAGTTCTCAAAGTTTTAGCTAAAGCAATAAGACATCAAAAGGAAATTAATGGAAGAAAAATTGGAAATGAAGAGGTCAAACCATATGTATTTGCAGATGACATGATTGTATACATAAGTAACCCGCAAATTTCTACCAGGGAACTTCTACAGCTGATAAACACCTTCAGCAATGTAGCAGGATATAAGATTAACTCAAAAAAATTCAGTAGCTCTCTCATTCACTAAAGATAAAAGGGATGGAAAAAAGTAAGAGAAACATCACCTTTTATAATAGCTACAAATAGCATTAAATACTTTGGTGTAACTATAACCAAATAAGTATCAGATCTGATTGCCAAAAATTTCAAATCCCTGAAAAAAGTAATTGAAGAGGATAAAGGAAAATGGAAAGATCTCCCTTGTTCCTGGATAGGTAGCATCAACATAGTGAAAATGGCAATCTTACCAAAAGCAATCTACAAATTCAATGCAATTTCCATCAAAATCTCAAAACAATATTTATAGACCTTGAAAGAACAATACTCAATTTCATTTGGAATAACAAGAGAGCTAGGATTGCCGAAACAATTTTTCTCAATAAATATACCTCAGGAGGCATCACCATCCCTTTCAAATTATACTTTAGAACTACAGCAATAAAAACAGCTTGGAACTGGCATAAAAACAGACTTGTGGATCAATAGAATCAAATTGACGACCCCTATATACACCCACACACCTATGAATACCTGATTTTTGACACAGAGAAAAATGAATGAGAAATAGTATCTTCAACAAATGATCTTGGTGTAAGTGGATGGTAGCATATCACCTTGCACAAAATGTAAATCCAAGCGGATCAAAGACCTCAGCATAAACCCAGCTACTTTGAACATGATAGAAAAGAAAGTGGGAAATGCCCTCCAATGCATTGGAACTGGTGATGTTTTAAATATAACACCAGCAGCACAGACACTAAGAACAACAAACAATAAGAGGGGACCTCCTGAAACTGAGAAGCTTCTGTAAGGCCAAGGACATAGTCAATAAGACAAAACAACAGCCTACAAAATGGAAAAGATGTTTACCAACTCTACATGTGACAGAGGATTTATCTCTAAAATATATAGAAACTAGAGCCCAAAACCTTGAATGACCTAATCAAAAAAATGGAGTTCAGAACTAAAAAGGGAATTCTCAGCAGAAGAATTACAAATGACTGAAAGGCACTTCAAAAAGTGCTCAACATCTTTAGCCATCAGAGAAATGCAAATCAAAACAACTTTGAGATACCACCTGTCAGATTGGCTAAGATAAAAGACACAAATGGCAGACTATGCTGGAGAAGCTGAGGAGCAAGACAGCACTCCTCCATTGTTGGTGGGAGTGTAAGCTTGTTCAGCCACTCTGGAATGCAGTATGGTGGTTTCTCAGAAAACTGGGAATCATTCTCCCCAAGGTTCTAGCAATACCACTACTGAACATGTACCCTAAAGATGTGCATTCCCACCCCTAAAGCATTAGCTCAGCTATGTTCATAGCAGCATTATTCGTAATAGCAAGAAACTGGAAACAACCTAGATGCCCCTCAACTGAAGAATGAATTAATAAACTGTGGTACATCTACAAAATGGAGTACTGCTCGGCAGTAAGCGAAAATGATATTCTAAAACTTGCTGGTAAATGGATGAATATGGAGAATATCCTCCTGAGTGTGGTATCAAAAACTCAGAAATTGAAGTAGGTGATGTACTCACTTGTTAGTGGACTTAAAAAAATAAAAAATAAAAAGAGTGGTGACTTTTTTTTTTTAAAGTAATGTTCACATTTAGAATAGTTCCATTTACTTTAAAATACAATGCAAAACATGGAGGCAACTGAGATAAGAATGTGACATGATCTTCTCACCTAGAGTTTTGAATTCTGAGAGAAACAAAATCAGTTTTCTCAAAGAATGCACATTTGAAATGCAAGCCATACTTCAGTGGAATTCCACAATCTTTACTCCAGTGAACACATTCAAAAGAACAGTTGAACAGTACAAATTAGTCCTTATAAAAACAGAAGGCATAAAGTTGGAATCTTGGTTCAGAAGTAGCAAAGGGTCAGTGAACCAGAAAAGACTGAGGAGAATTAGAAGAGAGGGAAGCAGTAATAAGGACGGTGAGTGAATTTTTTTTTTATATAACTATAGTAGGTGGATTACATACTATCACATTCCAATTTTAGTTATGTTAAGAACAAAGATTTATTTTCACACATAATAAAGAAACATGTAGATTCCTGCAATCCTCCTTTATAAAATACTGTGCAACATTTTGTGGTGGGATCAGGTACTATTTACCAAGGTATAGCTTTAGGTTTGGAATACCATAGTAGAAGCATGATCAGGCCTGTCCAAGCCAGGTACATGCTGTCTCCCCTCCCTGTCCGTTTTTGGAACTCTCTGACGGAGGATCACAGCTGCTGCATGCAACAGTTCAACTCTCCAGGAATTGCCCTAAGGTTCAGTCTTGTATCAGTGAGTATTTCATATAAACCCTTTAATAAATATTAAATCTTTTATATAATCAGATGGTAGCTAATAATACCTACAATAACATTCATGTTAGCCTCATTTGTTACAGGACCTACTCAGGAATAACTGCCCCACTTGCATAAAACCTTGCATTTCAAATTATGTTTAAACATATTAATCTGGGAGGGCGAAATATAAAGAAAATATTATTTTGTAAAATTTAAAAACTTGTTTGGCTTGTTTTTGAAGGTCATCTTTAACGATACAGAATAATTTATCTCACAATTAAATGGAAAATTTTTTGAAGATTACTTGAATATTCGTAGCAGAAGCATTATATGCTTATTTTGTCCTGAAATTATCTCTCTTTTTTTAATTTTTAGAGAGATGATAAATACAATCCTCATACTACAAATTTTAAATTTAAGTGTCCTATTCCTTGGAAAAACAGCTCAGTGGTCGTGTGATCTCCCATGTCAGGTAAGTATATAGAATTGTTAATAAGTTAAATTGTAGGTCTTGTATGGTTAAAATATAGCTCCTTAATATAAATAAAATCATCTATTTATACAATTGTGTAGAACTGCTTAATGTTGCTTGATATGTAATTCTGATTGAAAATTTAATGAATTGAAAACTAACTTTGCATACTTTTATCTATTTAAATGCATTATAGTTTATAATACTCCACAGTATCACTCATAAACCCAGAGAAGGTCATTAAGGCCATTCTACAAAACTACATTCATGAATAAATTTTACATATTAATTTTAGAGATATTCACATTTTCCATACACTTAAGATAAATATCAGTTGAGTATACAAACTTCTGACATTAGACACATATTTATAAGAAAAATATGACTGTAATTTTGGTTTTACAAACTGACAGTAAAAATTCACCTGTCTAGAGAGAAAGTTTTTCTTGGTGAAAACTATATGTGTTCTTTTTTAAGTATGCTTTAATAAAATATTACTTTGATATAAAATAATAAATATTCAAGAAACTCATTAAAATAGTATATTCAGAACATGGAGTTCTGAGAGGTTTTGTGTTTGAATATTGGGGACGTATGGGTACTGAGTAATGAAAAAATAAAATCTCAGGAGCTATAACCTTTGTCATTGATTTTAATTCCTTTCAACAATCTAAATTCAATAAAATTGAATTTGAGATAAGGAAAAGAAGTTCTTCTCAAATGAATGGCATTTAACACAGTCAAACACATTTATTTTTGGACGGCGCGTTAACAACATTTAACAGAATTTCTTCCAGTGAAAATCAACTATGTGTTATTATTTCTTAAGACACTTTAATAATGAAATAATCACACGGATGCTTGTTATACAGTACTGAAATTAATTTTAAATTTATTAAACTTGAAATACAAAGTGAAAATATAGGTAATCTAAAAATTTGGTGTGGTCAATCTGTGTAGTAGAAATTATTTTAAAATTAGGAAGACAAAAAACATTGTATCAAGTATCCTACCCTGTGGCATTTCTCAGAAAAAAAAATGAGCAAACTTCTATTTACTTCAGATAAGATACTTCATGACATCAAAGAAAATATTCCATCTAAGTCAACTTTGGCTACTAATTTTAGAATTACTCAAAAGAGTGTCAGGATCAGTGGTAGCTGGCGTCGTAAAAACTGAACCTCATACCCATATTTCTGGAACTCAGCACTTAGGGTCCTCTAGACAACTAACGCTTATGTTGCCATGGTGAAAAGTCCTATGCATTTTCTATTTTCCAGCACCTTGCTACTCCTTGTAAGTTTTTTTTTCTTTTCTTTTTTTTTTTTATTTTTTGTGCCTCTGCCTCTCTCTATGTTTCTCTGTCTCCGAGTCTGTCTCTCTCTCTTTCTCTCTCGCGCATGTGCACACATTTACCTTTCAGAAAGAAATGTTGCAATTCAAACCAAATAGCTGTACATACCTAAATATATAATATAATATGTAGTATCAAGCATCATATGTACATTTCCTTTTCTAAATTTATTATTTTCCCAAGTACCCAATTAATTTTTCTCCAAATAAAAGAATTAAAACTATTTTTAAAATGACAGAGTACTATTTTTTCTTTTTCTTTTGTATTTATTTATAAAATAAAGTCTTTTTTATCCTTGTATCTGCTTGCACTCTCTTTCCCTTCCTGACCCCTCCCAGTCAGCCTTCAACCTCCTCCCTCCCCATGCCTCCATCCCCTCCCCAGAAAGGAAAGGAAATTCCAAAGTGGATCACTTCAGCATCCACTCCAGGCAAGTCCAATTTCCTCATGCTAATGTCAAGACAGGATTAGATGTTCCTCTGGAGGGAATTAGCTCCATAGTGTCAGTCCACACACAGAACCACAGTCTGATCCCTCCCCTTGAGACTCCATATACTGCCCTTGTTACTGGACAGTTGCCTATCCTTAGAGGGCCTAGTTCCTTTTTCTGATGGTTTCCCATGACTGTTCTTGATTCAGTGAGCTCCCCAGAACTCTAGCCGGGTGTTACTGTGAGAATTTTCCTAATAATCCCTATCCCCTTGCTCATATAGACTCGTCACCCATGCTATCAGCTGAACCAAGAACTCAGCACAGTGCTCAGCCATGTATCCCTGCCTCTATTCATTGTAGCATGTAAGTTCTGTGAGTGCATTTAGGGTGGTTATTCGTTTGATTATGGAGGAAGTCCTGTTTAGGCAACACCTTCACTTTTGGTTGGAGACCTAGCCAGGGGCATCCTGTGAATACTTAGAGGTTTCTCTAGCACCCGGTCTTTTTCCAACCCCACATGGGCTTTTTCTATTAAGATGTTCATCTCTTTTTTTTTCCTCCATCTTTGGTGTTCCTCTCAATCATCTTCTTTCATGATTTCTTCTCGCCTCTTCTTGGTTGCAACCCCTTATGCTACCAATTAGCTAAGGAGATCTTCTCTATTTTCTCTTCTGGGTGTCTTTCTTATGTTCCTTCTGGTTCCAAGCTGTTCAGAAAACAGAGTATTATTTCTTATAGCACCAATCTTAATGTAAATTAACAATAACATTAAATAATTTTATGAACTATCTATGGTACTAATGATTAATATTTTTTGTTGTGAGAAAATATATAATAAGAGCAAATAAATTAGGGAAGCAATGATTTGTTCTGTTAGTTGGGGGATAGAATTCTGTAATACCAGAAAGCTATAGTGATATGAGACAGCTTGTCAACCTATATTCAGAATCAGAGAGCAGAAAGAGGTGAACTTTCTTACTCAAGTACATTCTCATATTTATTCAGATATGAGCTGAATCCAAGAGTCTCTAATCGAAAAGATGGTAATATTTATATTCAGAAAGAGCCTTTCTTTGTCATTATTTTTATTTATGTATTTATTATGAATGAAGTCATATCTTTCATGTACGTATAATCTTGTTTAAGTTCCCTTAGCCCTCTTGCCTCTACTAGTCACTCTCTTCTCCACATCTCCTTATCTCCTCCCCAGCAAGGGCAGGAGGTCCGATGGTCACAATATGACTTAGTTCAGATCTACTCCTGGTAGATCCTCTTTCCTCACCCCTTCATCAAGACAGGATCAGCTGTTCCTTTGGAGGGAGTGGGATCCAAGGTGCTGGTCCAAGGTGTTACAGATCCTAAGTTGTTCAGTAGTTGTGATTTGCAACTTGGATATGCTTTGCTTTAGGCTTTTTTGTTTAGTGTCCACTAATGAGTGAGTACATCCCCAGCTTATTTTTCTGGGCTTGTGATACTTCGTTCGGGAGGATATTCTGCAAATCTATCCATTTGCCTGCAGATTGTAGGATATCATTTTTTTCTTACTACTGAGTAGTACTCCATTGTGTAGATAGATGTATCACAGTTTGTTAATCTAATCTTCAGTTGAGGGGCATCTAGGTTGTTTCCAAGTTCTTACTGTTATGAATAATGCTGCCATGAACATAATTGAGCTAATGTCTTTGGAGTGTGAATCTACATCTTTACGGTATACACCCAGTAGTTGTATTGCTGGACCCTTGGGAAGATAGATTACCAGCTTTCTGAGAAACCACCATACTGCATTCCAGAGTAGCTGAGCAAGCTTACATTCCCACCAACAATGGAGGAGTGATCCCCTTGCTCTGCAAACTCTCCACCATAGGCTGTCATCTGTGTCTTTTATCTCAACCAATCTGACAGGTGTAAGATGGTATTTCAAAGTTGTCTTAATTTGCATTTCTCTGATGGCTAAAGATGTTGAGCACTTTTTCAAGTGTCTTTCAGCCATTTGTAAGTTTTCTGCTGAGAATTCATATTTCAATTTTGAACCCCATTTTTTAATTGAGTTATTTAGGGCTTTGGGCTTTAATTTCTTGAGTTCTCCATATATTTTTGAGATCAGTCCACTATCACTTGTAGGGTTGATGAAAAAATTTTTCCCAGACTATAGATTGTCATTTTGTCCTATTGACTGTGTCCTTAACTTTACAGAAGCTTCTCAGTTTCAGGAGGTCTTAACTTATTGATTGTTGTTCTTAGTGGCTGTGCCACTGGTGTTATATTTAGGAAGTGGTCACCTGTGCCAATTCGTTGGGGGTTATTTTGCACTTTCATTTCTATCAAGTTCACTGTGTCTGGGTTTATGGTGAAGTTTTTGATCTACTTGGATTTGAGTTTTGTGCAGGGTGATAGGCTTGGATCTATTTGCATTTTTGTACAAACTACCATCCAGCTATGCCAACACCATCTGTTAAAGATACTATCTTTTTTCCACTGAGTATTTTGGGCCTCTTTGTCAAACATCAGGTGTTCATAGGTTTTTGGGTTATTGCCTGGATCCTTAATTCGATTCCTTTAATCCACAAGTCTGTTTTTATGCCAGTACCAGGCTGTTTTTATTCCTGTAGTTCTGTAGTAGAACTATAAGTAGGGATGGTGATGCCTCCTGAGGTCCTTTTTTGAGCAAAATTGTTTTGGCAATCCTGGTTTTCCTGTTATTCCAATGAAGTTGAGTATTGTTCTTTAAAAGTCCATAAAATATTGTGTTAGGATTTTGATGGGCAGTGCACTGAATCTGTAGATTGCTTTTGGAAGAATTGCCATTTTTACTATGTTGATGCTACCTGTCCAGGAACATGGGAGAGCTTTCCATTTTCTGATATCCTCTTCAATTAAATAGATCTGTTACTTCTTTTGTTATAGTTACTCCAAGGTATTTAATGCTATTTCCAGGTATTACAAAAGGTGATGTTTTCCTTATTTCTTTTTCAGCTCTTATATCTTTAGTGTATAGGAGGGCTACTGATTTCTTTGAGTTAATCTTCTATCCTGCTACATTGCTCAAGGTGTTTATCAGCTGTGGAAGTTCCCTGGTAGAATTTTATGGGTCACTTATATATACAATCTTATCATCTGCAAATAGAGATAGTTCACTTCTTCTCCAATTTCTATCCCCTTAATCTCCATTTGGTCTCTTATTGCTTTAGCTAAAACTTTGAGAACTATATTGAATAGATAAAGGGAGAGAGGACATCCTTGTCTAGTTCCTGATTTTAGTGGGATTGCTTTGAGTTTTTCTCCATTAAGTTTGATGTTGGCTGTCAACTTCTTGTAAATCGCCTTTATCATAGTTATATATTTTCCCTCTATTTCTGATATCTCTAGGACTTTTATCATAAAGAATTGTTGGATTTTGTGAAAGGCTTTTTTAGCATCTAAGGTTATGATCATATTTTTTTTCTTCAGTTTGTTTATTTGATGAATGACTTTCTTGTCATTTAAAAATATCTGAAAACACCTTCATCAGGACATAAAGATATATTTTCATAGGTCATATTAATTTTGACAATTTATAGTAAGATTTTCATAAAAATACTGTATTGCAGTTCAAAGTAGCCTTCATTTATTACAGAATAATTAAATGTTCAATATTGTTCTCTAAGACTCACATTCAATCATTTGTTTTATTAACACACATGCACAGTACAGAATAACACAGATATTCACAAGCACATGCAATGTACTTAGTCCACTATAGAAAAGACTTTTATTGTAGACAAACATTTGTGAATAAAGCAAGCTGATGTAAATATAAGGCAATAATTATTCATTTAGGAAACCAATGTTAAACTAAAATTTGGCCTCGTTAAGAAAATAAAACAATAAATATCTAGTTGACAATATATTAATTGAATGTTGTTCTTTTAATTGATTTCAACTTAGTATCAATACAATAAATTATTGATCCAATATCATGGTTATGGGTGTAATCTGAATAGGATATTTTAAAAATCTTGATAATACTAAAAACTTCTTTACTTCATGAGCACTTTTAAATAAAAAATGCATGTAATAATAATTGAATGTATTGGACCTCTGAGAAATATCTTAGCAATTAAAATGATTTATAGAATAGAACCCAGTTCAATTCTCAGCAATCAAATGGCTCCTCACAATGGTAATTCCAGCTTTATGAGATCCACTGTCCTGTTTTGGCCAGAGTTGGTAATTCTTGCAAGTAGTGTTCATACACATAATCACACCAAACATGTATATGACTAACCAAACCTACCAATGTAATTTCTTTTTTTTTCTTTTTATTTATTTTTAAGGATAGAGCACAATTGGCAACTTAACTCAATTAAACCTATTTTAATAAAAATAGAAATTGAAAGGCAAACATTAAATCAGATATAAATGAAATTCCAGAAAATCATAAAGACATACATTATACATTTGTTTCAATAAATTGAAGAATCTGGAAAAACTGGTGAGTTTTTAGATAGCACAATTGAATCTAAATTCAATGAATGATTTTAACAAATGCATACTTAGTAACCTGTTTGAATTACTAGTAAAATACACCATGACACCATACTAAAAATAAAAAACTGCAATAACAGAAACAAACACAAGAAAATATGGAATTAATAGAGAATTCTACTATAATTTAAAAACTAAGACAAATACATATCATATAATTCCATAAAACTTAAAAATAAGGAAAGCCTTTAAAAGTTACAAAGCCAGTCAAATCCTGATATTAATCATAGTATTTCCTTTTTCTTTTTCTTTTTTTCTTTCTTTTTTATTATTTGGTAATTTCTTTTACATAATTCAATTAAAAAAACATTTACATATCTTACAACTTGAAGTAAAAAATAATTTTTTAAAAATATTGGCTACCTTAATAAATAATAAAAATTATAAACTTAAATGTATGAGTAATGTGTGCATGAATGTAACTTGGTTGTGTTAATTATCTAAGTTGTAAAAAGTAGTAAGTAGAATTCAAGCAGCCTTAGTTTCTCTGATTTATTAAAGGGACTAAACAGATGAACAGTCATTCATGTAACTACATGAACTCATAATTCTTGGCTCTTTTATTTAAAAAACTATCACTTTAATAATTTGTTTATGCATTTGGGGGAAAGAACATGTCAGTACAAGTAGTCACGTCTAGTAAATGTCAAACACTCATAAATGACTTTATAAACAGGGCCATTGCTCTCCTTCTTAGCTTTTCTTTATTTTTTAAAACTGAAAGAAAAATCTCAGTGTCACATGCTGGTGCTGAAAACTCTATATATTCCAAGTTTTGATTTTTTTCTAAACTAGGAATTACAAATATCAATATATTTGCTATATGTGTGACAATTACTATAATATAAAATAATCATAGAATTTTTATGATAGATATGATTGAGAATATTCATAGGTGCACATGCACATATAGCATGTAGTATTATAAATCATAATGTTATAAACATGATTTACAATTTATGCAGTATATATGTGGTGCATAACAGATATATTATTGACAAAGTGAAACAGAAAGTGTTATAAAGGAGTATAGAAAAATACAATAAATTTGAATATTTCTAGAGATGCAGAGATGATTTGAAATAAAATATCTGCCAAATAATCTACCATATAAACAAATTGAAATGAAATAAAACATAATCACATTTGATGGTGAAAAGGCCATTCACAAACTTCACACCCCTTCATGATTAGAATTTTGGTTGTGAGCCTAGCCTTTAATGGTTGAGTCATCTCTCCAGCCTTGATTAGAGTTTTGGAGTTACCACTTTTAAAAGGGACATACATAAGTATAATAAAGCAATATACAGCAAACTTATAGCCAATATCAAATTAAATGGAGAGGAGCTCAAAGCAATTACATTAAAATCAGAGACAAAACATTGCTTTCCACACTCTTGATGTCTCTTCAGTACAGTGCTTGAAGTTCTAACAAAGGAAATAAGACAAGTGTAAATATTCAAGGGAATAGAAATTGAAAGGAAGAAGTCAAAGTATCGTTATTAGCAGATGATATGATAGTACACATGAGCTCCCCAAAATCTCTACCAGGAAAAACCTATAGCAGATAAACACAATCAGTGAAGAGGCCTGATACAGAATTAACTTTAAAAAAAATCAGTAGTTATCCTTCATAAAAATAATAAACCATCTGTGAATAAACTTAGGGAGATAAAAACATAGTAGCCACAAATAATATAGAATATATTTTTGATAACTTGAATCTAGCAAGAAAAATAAGTGTTTGACAAGGACTTCAAATCTTTGAAGAAAGTAATTTGAGAAGATATCAGAAAATGGAAAGATTTTTCATGATCATGGATCTGTAATATTAACATAGTAAAAATGGCCATCCTATCAAACCAATCTACAAATTCAATGCAATACCCATCCAAATTACATTACAATTCTTTGCAGACCTTGAAAGACCAATATTGAACTTCATATGAAAAACAAACAATTAAACACAAATAAAAAAGAAGGTAGCTAAAATAAAGTAATCTTGTGCATAAAAAGAACTTCTAATGTATTTCTATCTGTGATTTCAAGCTGTACTACAGAGCAATAGTAATAAAAACTATATGCTCTTGGCATAAAAAAAGATATATTTATCAATAGAATTGAATAAAAGATCCAAATATAAATCCACAACCTACAAATAATTGATTTTTGATAAGATTAAAAAATTATACAAGTAAAAAAAAGCATCTTTAACAAATATTTCTGGCTTAACTCACTGTTAACATAGAAAAGAATATGAATAGATTCACATCTATCACCTGTACAAAACTCAAATATATATGGATGAGACATCAATGTAAAACCAGATATACTGAAGTTGATAGAAGAAAAAGTAAGGAATAGCCTTACTTCAACACATTGGCACTGGAGACCAATTTCTGAACAGAACATAAATAATGTACCTTAAGGGACCGTATGAAACTGAAAACTTTCTGTAAGGCACATGACAACATCAAGGGAGGAAAATGGCAGCCAATAGAATGAGAAAAAAATTATCACTAATTTCACATCTAACAGAGATCTAATTTTCAACAGAGGTGGTTCAAGTGACCAAGAAACACTGGAAGGAATGGTCAACATCCTTAGCCATCAGAGAAATACAAATCAGAATGACTCTGAGACTTTACATTATACCTGTCAGAATGGAAAAATTCAAAAAGCCAAGTGAGAGCTCATGCTGTCAAGGATGTGGAGCAAGGGGAACACTCGTCCACTGACGATGAAAATGCAAATTTGTACAGTCACTTTGAATATGAATATTGGAATTTCTCAGAAAATGGGAAATAGACCTTCCTGAAGACTGAACTGTAACACTCTTGAGAATATACTGAAAGGACACTCAACCGTACTTATAAAACTACTTGCTCAAATATTTTTACAGCAACTCTTATTTGTAATATCCAGAAACATAACAACCAAACACTAGATGTTTCTCAACTGAAGAAAGGATTAAAAATTTTGCTAAATTTACATAATGAATTATTAATTTACTGTTAATAACATCATAAAATTTTCAGTCAAATAAATAAAAATAGAAAAGACATTTTTGTAACCAAGACCCAGAAAGAGTAGTATATACTCACTTATAAGCTGACATTAGGATAAAGGATAAATATGCTGCAATCCACAGACTCAGAGAGGCTAATTTAGAAGAAAGGCTCAAGAGAGAATAAAGGCACTTTTCAAAGGGAAAATGGAATAGATTTTGTGGTATTGAAAGTGAGTAAAGATGGAAATAGGAGTGACTGGATGGCAGATGAATGGAGAAAGAAGGTACAGGGGCAAATACCCAGAATTTGGGCGCATCTTGAGTATGAGAGAAAAGTTCTAGACAATGAAAACTCCCAGGAATCCATGAGGGTAACATTAGCTAAGACACCAGGCAAAGGGAGATAATTAGCTCAAATGGGCAATCTCCTGTTACTAATAAGACTTCTAGTGGAATAACTGGGACAAAAACATGGCCACAAAGTGTTCAGTCTTCAAATTTTTTTCTTATTATAAGATGTGCTGGGGTAATGGTAGTAAATATTGTATGATTGGCTAAGCAATTTCTAGTCCTGCTTAAGACTCATGCCATAAGAGGGAATATTTGATCGATATAGAAGTTCAAGACCCAGAGGCAAGCAAGCCCACACCTAGGACAAAATCAGACAGAACTGTAAAAATATTAAAAAGTAAGAAAAGAAAAAAAAGTCAATGAGATGGTTCCTGATATTCTGTTATACTTGTAGACAGAAACCTACCAAAACATAATCACTCATCAGAGAGGCTTCATCTAGCAACTAATAAAAGCAAATACAGAGACTCAGAGAAAAGTATAAGGGGAATATCTGGAAATTCTGCAGAAGAGTGAGTGGGAGGTTATAGGAACCAGTGGTGTCATGGACACCATAAGGAAACCCACAGAATCAACTAATCAGGTCTTATAAGAGTTCACTGAGACTGAACCTGAAAAGGGAGTGACCTTGGCCATCTGTATATAGGTTATAGATTTTTAGCTTAATATTCTTGTAGAATGAAAATGGGGGCTGATCCTGAATCTTTCACATGCTTTTGGGACCTGTTTCCTCCCACTGAATAGCCAAATCCAACCTTAATATGGGGGGAGTGTGTATTTACGTCCCTATCTTTATTGCAACTTGATATGCCACATTGAGTTGATATCCCTGGGAGGCTTAGCCTTTTTGAAGGAAAAAGTAGAGTTATGGGTGAAGGTGGTGATTAAAAGGAGGATTAAGGGAAACTGGATAATATATAATATATGAAGAATGAATATAATTAACAAAGATGGAAAAATATTGAATAGTAGAATTTTGCTGTAAAAATATTTGGCTTTTACTGTTCTATTTCACTGTGGGTTTTAAATCCTTTTAAATTGCTTGTTTGATTTTAATTAACTTTGATAAGTGGTATATATTCATTTAATTTAGATTTTACAATTTGTTAAAATATGGATTTTAAAATATGTCCTTATGATGTTCTTGGCTTTACTTTATAGTGTCTGTACTTCCTTTCTATTCATGGCTCTTCTCACAAACATTTGTATAAGTCAAGATTATGGAAGAGAACTTAATATCATGTAAAGAGAGCACTGGTTTGACACTCTGTTTATTCAAGTTGATGCACATCATATACATTAAGAGTCATATGTCCCTTTTTAATAAATATCAGATATTTTGGAGATTAAACATCATACCTTCAGTCACTGCTTATGAGTTTTATTAATATTAGTGTTTATCTTGCCTTATTTTCTTTCCATTATAAACATAGAGTTGGAAAACTAAAGCATTATATCAAATAGTAACAACAACAACAAAGGGATTTAATTGCCTCTAGTTCCTATTTGGTTTCAACAAGGCCATTTTGTAATGCAATAAGGTTGTTTATCACTTTTAATACTGATTTGAGGTTTGCAAATATAATAGAATTTATGCTTCTGTTGTAGTTGCAGTGGAAAAATGAGAAACACACATTTACACAAAGAGGCAAGAGGGAGATATATAACAGGAAAAGTTTGTGCATATTTTAAAAATCAGAAGTTAAGCATTCAAGTTTTTAAAAAGCCACTGCCTAAAAAGAGATAGCTGATTTATTTCACATCATGATTTTAGTAGATCTGGGTAACCTAAGATTATGCTATGATATGCAAGCTTCCTTCAATGTTTCAAGAAAATATTTCAAATTTTTTGTTACCATGAGCACAGCATTCTGATTATTAATGGTATCAGAATCTAGAATATTTTTGGATAATGCTACTTAAGCCACTGTAAACTTTGAATGTATTAGATATAGAATTTGTTTCAAGAATTAAACAAGGGAGCAAATGAGAAACAGGCCATCACATAATGAACTTTGAAATGTAGTTATGATGTATATATATATATATATACATATATATATATAAAACATTATGTGGAAAATGCAAACAAGAAATATTATCTTTTTAATTATTATTATTATGAACAAAGAAGTCACACTTTCTATCCATGTATATCCTTATTCAAGGTCCCTTTCCCCTCCTACCACATCAGGTCATTCTTTCTTCTCCACAATTCCCCATCCCCTCCCTGGGCAGGCAGCAGATAGTTCCATGGTCCCACTGTCCCAATATTGCTTAGTTCAGTCTTCACTCCTGGAAAAATTATTTTTATAAGTATTTCTTCTGGGACCTTGAGAGAGATTATGTAGTTTAGTGAGTAAGCAGCTAAAGATCTGGGTTCAGAAACACAGCATTCATAAATAAAACAAAACCAACCAACCAACCAAAGAAAAACCAAAAAACAAAAGAAAAGAAAAAGAGGTGAGATACACCAGCAATAAACCTAATGCTAAAAGAGAAGGGAATGAGTGGAACCTAAAGGCTTACTGATTAAGCAAACTGGTAGAATAAAGACATAAAGGTTTTGTTTTTATTTTTAAGTTTGGGCTTTGTTTTCTCATACTAACTATAGTTCACCTTCCCTCCCTTCATCCACTTGCTCTCACTTCCCAGCTTCCACCACCACCCAACCACTCCACAAAGACTCAAAGAATAGATGGATTTGTGGGAGACTTTGGCCTAAATACTGAGATGAAAACTCATAGAGAAAGATACCAGAACCATTGCCATGTATAGGAAGACATACAACTTTGTTAAATATGTTTTAATCCACATAATTTTATTTTATGAATGACAATGTGCTAAATAGCTAGTTTTAGCTTGTTTCTCTACTTCTGTGGCAAACATCATGATCATAAGTGACATCAGGAGGAATAAAAGATTTATTTCATCTTAAAGCCTATAGTTGATTTTGTAGGCCGATGTGGGCAGAAACTCAGAGAAGGAACCTTACCGAAGGGACTAAGGCTGAAATCATGAAGGAAGTCTGCTTTCTAGCATGCCCCCTGGTTTGACTCCTGAGTAACTGTCAGTTTGCTATCTTGTAAAATGCAAAGTGAATTGCTTAGGATTGGCAGTGACGAAAGTGGACTGGACCTTCAGATCAAATATTAGTTAAAAAAAAATGCCCCAGAGACTTGCCTACAGGCCAAACTTTAGTAGGCAGTTTCTCAGCTGATGCTCCCTCTTCGCAATTGACCCTAACTTTCTTCAAACTAATGAATAATTGACGAAATAAATAACAACTAACTAACTAAATAATCTGAATAGAGCCTTGATGTTTTTGACTTTCTCTCTTTATATTTTCTTAATGTAATATGACTGCAATATTAATTTACATTCACCTTCTCAATCACATCTGTATGCAATAGATTTTGTTCAGCATTAATAAAATACTATTCTTTTCACTTAATTCTCTTGAATTATAAATTATTGTTTTAGAATCTAAAATGTTTATATTCTCATCTCTTTTAGTTATCTTTGTTTTAGAATTAGCATTGAGTTGCTCCTCTCTGGGACATTTTTTAAGTGTTTTAACTGAGGATTTGGATATTACATTTATTCTTAAATAACGAATTTTCACTTTTTTATAAGTTTTATCCTTATAGCCAGACTTATTATTTTTTGTAATCTCATGGAACTGCAATGTCTTTAACTTAAATCTACATATTTCATACTCTGTTCATTCTCTATAATATGTGCATGTTTGTAACTCCTTCACCTAGAATTGTAATATATTGAAGAAATGAAAGTGCTTTAAGGTTAGAGAAGAACATAAAAACTAAGCAATATTCTTAAAATTTAAACAAATATGAACTAACAAAGCATGAAGAGACAGAGAAAAACAATTAAATACTACCAAGTGATAGAAACAGATTTCTAAGAGATATTTATTATTTGATTCCAACTATGTGACACTTAACAGTAGACCAATGTGAGGAGGAAATACATCAGTGATTTCTTTTTTTTTTTGACTGATATCTTGTCAACATTTATTAAGTAAAATACATTTTTACAACATTGTAGACAGTTTGAAATATATTTTCAAACAATAATAATCGAAATCCAAGACTATAGCTGATATGTTACAAAAATGTCAAGCTGTCTCCTTCAAGTTAAGCATTATCTCCCTGGGACTATGTATTTTCACTATTAGTTAGAAGCTCTTTTATTTATTTATTTATTTATTTATTTATTTATTTATTTATTTACTTACTTACTTTCTTATTTATTGATTGATTGATTATGAATAAAATCATATTTTTTAACCTGTGTATTTTCTTGTTCAAGCTCCTGTATATCCTTATTCAAGGTCCTTTCTCCCTCCGAACACATCAGGTCACTCTCTCTTCTCCACAACTGCCACCCCCCACCCCCCTGCAAGCGGCAGGTGGTCCCAAGGTCCCACTGTCCCAATATTCCTTAGTTCAGTTTCCACTCCTGGCAGACCCAGTTTTCTCCCTGCAACTTCAAGACTGAATTCAGGTGTTCCTCTAGGGGGAGTGGGATCCAAGGAGTCAGTCCAAGATGTTTCTGATCCCAAGCTTTTCAGTGGTTGTGGTTTGCAGCTTGGGCATGCTTTGCTTTTTTCTTGTTTGTTTGTTTGTTTGTTTAGAGTCAACTAATGAGTGAGTACATCCCCTGCTTATCTTTCTGGGTTTGTGATACCTCGCTCAGTAGGATATTCTCCAAATCCATCCATTTGCCTGCAAATTTTAGGATATCATTTTTTTTCTTACTGCTGAGTAGTATTCCATTGTGTAGATGTACCACAGTTTGTTAATTCATTCTTCAGTTGAGGGACATCTAGGTTGTTTCCAGATTCTTGTTATTATAAATAATGCTGCTATGAACAAACATAGTTGAGCTAATGCCTTTGGAGTGTGACTGTGCATCTTTAGGGTATACACCCAGAAGTGGTATTGCTGGGTCCTTGGGGAGATTGATTCTCAATTTTCTGAGAAACCGCTATACTGCATTCCAAAGTGGCTGAAAAAGCTTACACTCGCACCAACAATGGAGGAATGTTCCCCTTGATCCGCATCCTCTCCAGCATAGATTGTCCTCTGTGTCTTTTATCTTAGTCAATCTAACAAGTGTCAGGTGGTATCTCAAAGTTGTTTTGATTTGCATTTCTCTGATGGCTAAAGATGATGAGCACTTTTTCAGGAGCCTTTCAGCCATTCGTAGTTCCTCTGCTGAGAATTCCCTTTTTAGATCTGAACCCCATTTTTTGATAGGGTTATTCAAGGTTTTGGGCTCTAGATTCTTGAGTTCTTTATATATCTTAGAGATCAGTCCTCTATCACTTGTAGGGTTGGTGAAAATCTTTTCCCATTCTGTAGGCTGTTGCTTTGTCCTATTGACAGTGTCCTTGGCTTTACAGAAGCTTCTTAGCTTCAGGAGATCCCACTACTATGTTCTATGCATATCAGTTTGACAAAACTAAGCATACTTTGAAGTATCTATTTGACTTACTAAGTAAAGGTAGCACTGTTTTCTTCCCCATTGCTTTCTATCAGTTGTCATCAGTAGCCTCTGTTATATAGCTGGAAGCATTCATTATGATGCTTAACACTGATGTAACTTTAAAGCTATATAAGTTTTTATCTACCAGTGTCTTTAAGGAATCTTCAACTTCTCAAATTTGCCTGGTCCTTTCATCATTTCTTATTAATTTTCTTTAAATATAGGCATTTTTCAACATATTTTATGAATGTTTGTATATTATTTCCTCATGATAAAGCTCAATTTTGGGCCACTTACAATAAGAGAAGTATTAAAATAAATATGAGGCAAAAGATCATAATCTACATGAGTGGTGAAAGAAAGTTTATTAAAACATTATTGTTCTCATGACCTTCAGTCTTCACCCTTTTCAGTTCTTCAGTATTTTATGAGGTTTCCTCAACAAATTTATTAATATTTTGCTGTCCTTAAACAAATGGGAATTTTTAATAAGCTATCTTGAATATAATTGGCACAGTGCCAGTTGCCTTTAATCTAGCAACACTGCCCTTCTTTGCATATCAATAGCCCATTTCTCATTTTTTCCTGTGCCAGGCAGTACTGATTCAAGCACAAAGCTTCTTCTAAATCTGTAGGAGTTGAACAATGTTACTGGTTTATCACACCAGGAAAAATAGAAGAAATGATGGGGAGGCCACTATTATAGTCTGGTTTAGGAAAAAATGCAATTATAACAGATTTTTTCCATTGTTTTCTCTTTGATTGTAGTAAAAAAGAATTTTAATATGTTTTATTGATTTTATGTTAAAAACTTAATGTTATTTTTGTATATGTAAAAGATAAATTACTTATGCATACTTTAAATAAACCTAAACACAAAAATGTATGTCATAATATTTGAGTATTGATTTAAATAAACATTAGTCTGTAACAATTACTTTCTTGTGGTCTTAGAGCAGTAGTTTTCTATAGACCTTCACTGTGTTTATGTAATAAATTTATTGTAAAGAAACACAAAACTGAAACTTTTAAAAAAGGCATGTGAATACTAATCTAAATTGTATGATTTATTGTACATGCTAATGAATACACTAAAAAACTTAAAATATAAGACTTGTTGCTGAAGGTAATACTCACTTCAGGAACATGACTTGGAGAAATTCAACTAGATTTTTGAAACTTATTTGGAAGCTAATTCCTTAAGACAAGCTTCCATATTATTGGTTGATGCTATAATAACTGCCAAGGTAAAAAAGAAACTGTTAGATCTAGACAATTAGACATACCTGTAAACCACAACAAACCTATATAGGAAGATATTTAAACTACACAATACTAGCATTTTCATTATGAGGATAATCAACTGTATTATTAAATTTTGAATTTTTTATTAAAATGCAATTTGTACCTTGTCTGTAAACCTAACTGGTTTTAGGACTGGAAAAGATATGGTTCGAAGATGAAAACCTACTACTACCATTTTCCTAAATAAATATATTGTCTAAATATATTTAAATACTTATGCTATATCCCAATAAAACAATCATTCACTTCTTGTCAAAAAAGTTTTTTTATTTTTCCAAGAGATATTAGAAGAAACAAAAAAACAGTCAAAACATAGAAAATACGTCACTGTGATGCACAACCCCAAGACAAACAATTTCATTGTCCCCTTTATACTTGAGGCTCAAGGAAAATTTTAGAAGAATAATTTTAAAGATTAAGAATTGAAGCATTACAATTCACACAGCCGGAAAGTGTTTCCTGGAGAAGTAGCAATGTGGAACATGTACTAACAAGGTCTCCACAATACAGTTGCCAGAGGAAAATCAGCATAATAATACCCACAGTTGTCCTGTCAGTATGGCTAGAGAAACAGCACCTTGGGAAATGATAAATTAATTTTCTCTAATGATGAGATTCCACATGGTTATCTAATTTTTGGACACAGGGGTATATCTACAAAATAAAATGTACTAAAGAAATTGTAGACACATCCATGCATATAAATACACATATGTTCATAAGTGTAATAATAATTATGTAATGATGGCATAAGGTGGAAGGAGTTGGAAGCCACATGGAAAGGCAGAAGTGCCATCGGTGTATCACTCATGTATAAAATTTTTTAAACGTATTTTTAGAAAGCAATTTATTTTTATTAATTTATTTATTTTCAAAGTATTTTGATACATCAATATAAAGCTTATAATTACATATTTTGTTTAGGTTTACATTAAACTTTTAGTAATAATTATCTTTTTAATTTTGAAGCTTCAGTTAAAGTGATCAATAATGTTATGCAGAAATGACTCTCCTGTTAGACAGTGTTTGCCTAAAGAAATAAACCTGGCCAGGAAAAATAGAAAATACTCTGACTATCCTTTTATATGAAACAATTTACTTGTTCAATTGTTAAGAATATAGTTAGTACTGTTGTATGTGTAAAAGCTTCCATTTGAACAGACCTAACAGAGAATTCTATCATTCCCCACCTTTATTCCTCTCCCACCTAACACTGTATTTCCATCTCCAACCCTATCTTTGTTATATCCTTATTCCTGTTTATCATGTATCTATTATGTATCTTTCTATTTATCTTTCATCTATCTACTTTTATCTCTAATATCTATACCTTTATCTATGTTTATATGAGTATATATTGGTAGAGAAAAGAGTTTGACTTGAGTGACAAAAATGGTCAGAATTTGAATGAATTCACATTGCTATGTTTTTCTGTCCAAAGACCTCTAGAATTTTCAGAACATGAGAGAGAAATAGTACAGGCCCCTTTCATGTTTTTCTGTCCAAAGACCTCTAGAATTTTCAGAACATGAGAGAGAAATAGTACAGGCCCTTTACAGGCTTTATAGTCTGAAAGGTACTGAAAATGTCCAAAAGATGAAAAGTCTAGATTTAGGTGAACTAATAGCTAAAACAGCATCTGAATATTTGTACTCAGAAGAGTGAAGGGTTCAAATAGGACCATTTTTTTGGTCATATTCTTCGTTTTATCTGGCCATTAACAAATTGGGTGATAGTGCTCACATCTTAAAAGGTCTTTGCAACTCAATTATCAATTCTCACATATTTTTCTCTGAAATTAGAGACATAATAAGTTTGTATTATTTGCTGTTTTATTTTAATTATAGCTATGTCAAATAAAGCCCCTGTTCAAATATATAAGAAATTATTTCCATAAAACTGTAATATAAACATTTATTTCATTGTAGTATCTCAAATTCATGTTGAACAAAAATAATTTAAACTCTGAAGCATTCTAGTGACACCTGAGATTTTAGGAAGCATTGTTTAAACTTCTAGGGAAGATTTTATTTCATTTTTATGACTAGTTAGATCAGTAACTAAAAAGTGAAGGCAAACAAATTTGCTGGAATATTTTTGTTCCATCAACTTACTTGCATTACAAAATTACTTGGAAGTAAGAAGTAGTATATTTTTGGCAGAAGTTGGGCATTCTGACTCCCTACAGTAAGATACTCTCTTCGTCAGAATTTGCATGTGTGAGACAGCACTCTACTGATGACATCACACTTTGAGTAACATCTGGTAGTATGATAGAGAGATTTTTTTCCTCAGGGTATGTTTAACCAAATAAAAAATTAAAATCAGATTTCTTTTTCTTCATTGCCACATAAAAGATATATCAGAAAGTATTTCAGTGCATAGTTCAAGAGTTTTCTATTGTTTTTAGTATTCATGTTTAGGAGAAACATGGTCAGAGAACCACGAAAAAAACTGGGACCAGAGTTGCTATATGTTTGTAAAATTTTATTTTCGGTAAGATAGAATGTCTTAGATGCAACATATTATAAAGTCTCCAAATACTGAGTATTACAGGCTGATATTTTTACTTTAGTTTTGTGAGACACTAAGAAGAGAAGCTAATAAGCTATGTTAGAATTCTGACTTAACTAAGGATGATCAAACAAAAGGTTGTTTTCACTCAATAAATCTGTGGCACTTTGTTATGTGAGCAGTAGAAAGACAGAGGAAAATTACTTTTAATATAATACAATGAAATATCACTTCAGACCACTATAATTTGAGCAAAAACGTGCTGATTTCTATAGAGACAATATTTTAAACTATGTGCTTCATTACACTGGCACAAAATTCATTGTGCCTCCAGATTTATTTTTTCAGCTTACAAGTTAGGCAACTTTTAAGCATGAATTAGTCACTTGAAGGTAATAATAAGAAAGCAAAATTAAGGTAAACTATCGAGAGCCCAAATTATCCCTTCTTATCATGTCCTGTATTACAGCATCATTGACAGCGCACATAATTATGTTTTCTTTTTCTCCATACAGCAAGGCACAGAGTACATCTCTAAACAGATCAAGTAGATAAATAAGAATATACTTAATAACAAACTGAAAATAGTAAAAATTAAACCAAAATAACTTTAAAGCATTTTGTGACTTATTCTTAAATATCAGTTCAAATTTTAAGTTGAGATATGTATGAGATAATTATAACTAATATTAAAAAATTTAATTTACTTTTCTTCTTAATGAAATGTGATTTCAATAATTGTGACAAAATATGTAATGTATTATCTGTAAGAATATAATTCATTTTAAAATAAAGATTTAAATATGTTGAATAGAATTTTCAAAAATCTGGCTTCAACAGTTATTCTGCCTAGAAAATATATCCCCATCTTTTTATAGATTAGTCCAGATTTAGTTCTCTTGAGATGATAAGTTAACTAGTATTAAAAGAATAACTAAAATTGAAAAAAATCTGTGAATTCCAAGTAATATGAATGAAGATTGGTCATACTGTAGTCTTAAGAGTTACAAAATTTAAGTTGAAAAATCATAATCTCATTAGATGTATTAAAATTATTTGAATCATTGGGTCAATGGAGATTTTCTCATAGAAGATGTTCAAAAGCATATTTTGGATCTAAAACTTTTCTCATTTTATGACCACATTTTTAGACTTTAGTTTACTTTGTTTATATGAGAGTTTAGCCTACATCTATATCTTTCACCACTTGTGTACCCATATCCGAACATTAGCCACAAAGGACATGAGGTCACATTTCAAGAAGATAACAGTATTTAAACGTTTTGTGTACATTATGTTTGTGTGAAGTAGGACAAAGTATGTGTGATGTTGCACATGCAGATATTAGAAGACTTTATTATCTGAATTCCAGTAATTGAACTCAGGCAATCAGACATGGTGGTTGACACTTCCACCAACTGAATCACTATGCTGTCCTAGAATATTAAACTCTTGTCACAATTTTCATTAAAACGTGGAACATGTGTGTCAAGCATAAAATACAATATGCTTTATGTATCTGATATTACTATTTTCCTTTAGGTAAATTTATAAATTCTTGATATTTTCATTATTATATGAATTTAAGTATCTATTTATAAACTTTCCATGAGCATCAAAGGGATTATTTTATTTTAATAAAAATAATAAATAGGTGATATTGGGAGACTTTGACAACTTTACATTCCTAAATTTTCCAATATGGAAATTAAAAATAATTTCTAACCAATTCAATTATGAATTTTAAGAATTCATTAATAGTATTTTATAATTTGTTTAATAAAATACTTGTGTAATTTATACTAAATTTATTCTTGGCAATGTAGAACTGTTAATTTTTATTCTTCCTGGCTCCACAGTGAAATTATAACAAATGATTTTGTAGATATATGATACTTTGTGCTCTCAAGGTGGGGTGAACATGATATGTGCAAAGCTTCTATTGTTTCTCCTTTCAGCTGATACTTCTGTACGTAACTCAGCTTTAGACTCTATGTAGTGATAGTACACTTGTACTTTAAAAAGCAGAACAGTAATGGAGAATCTCAGCTTTACCATTGTAAAGTCTTTCTTCCAAAGGTTAAACATATATTCCCCAGAGTACAGAGTTTTATAGGTCATCTTATGGTATAATAATTTTTTCTTCTCCAGAGGTTTTAGAAAATAAGTCGAGATAAGCAAAAAATGAAAGGTACATTATAAATGAGTTCAAAATTTTCCTGAGTTCTTATAGATACTGACCTTTACCTCATTAAATATTAGAGCAACATCTAAAAATAATAAAAAGCTAACTTATTGGTAATATCATTTTAACATTACTCAAATAACTCAAAGCTAGTTCTATAAAATGTAATAACTCTATTATTTTGTAATACAGCTAATTTGTAGCTACAGAATTCACACTGAATGAGGTCTCCCTAGGCTCCCTATCTGAACTTTGTGGTAGGTTGCTTAAGAACAACCTAAATTTATCAAAACTACAGATTCATACCATGTTTCTTTATTTTTCCAATATGAATTAATATATGTTGGTAAGTACAAAAGCAATCCTAATTTAATGGGTGAATTTTCTATGCATATTTCTTAGGGGTACCTGTGCACCATCTGAACTTAGTTATTCTGTACTTTTAATAGGTGAGACAAAGAAAGATCTCTATAAGTTACTAAAAGTTTATTCTCAAAGAGGTGTGAAGGTCTAGTTTCTCTACCTGTGTGTCTCTATCCATTTCTTCTGCTTGGGCTGTATATATCACCATTTTGACATTTTTTAAATACCAGAGATCTTTCCATAATGTAATTTCTTCAAATCATCATCAGTTCTGAACTATTGTACATACAAGGACTTTGAGCCTCAAAGGTATAAATTGAATGCATGCTTTTTTTTTTGTTTTTAGAGCACCTATTTTATCCTATTTTACTGTAATAGGAATAAGTGAAAAAATATAGCATTTTAATTCAATTAATCATTTTAAGAAAATACTATGGAATATCTGCCCAATCTATACTGTTATGTATCTATAATTTTGAAGTTTTTGCAAATAACTGTAGCCTAACTGAATAAAATATTTTCTCAGAATATATAAATGCACACAGATATATCTTTGATCAACATTTTATATCTATATCTACTTAGATGAATAGAAGATAGATAAATGATAAGTAGATAGAACATAAAGAAATAGAAAGAGATAGATAAATGGATGGATAGATAGATAGATAGATAGATGCACACAGTGAGTTGTTAAAGTAGAATTTCTCAAGGTCTATTTTCTAAAGGGAACATGTGATTGCCATCATTCACATTTAAAGTCTTAATGTATATTGAGTTTATGAACTTTGACTTTGAGACAAATAATTTATAGTTACATCCTATTCTTTTACATAAATAAGTGTTTTCCTTTTTGACGGATTTCTTATGGAAAGGGGAAGTAAAAATGTCATACTTTTCTAAAGCAATGATTCACATCTATACCATGTTGAGATAATTTATTGTTAAATTCAAATAACAAAATGTGTAAATAAAAGATAAAAATCCAGATGAGTTAACCATACAAATGTTACACATTTTTGTCTACTCAAATGATTAACAACATAGGTAAATCGATTTAGAAAACAATGACCAGTGAATTTATCGAATTTATTCTTCAATAGATCAAGTATTCATGAATTTTGCCTGGATTTGTTGCTTTTTTGTTCCTTTGGCTAAAAGTCATGTGACTAGAACAATGTTTTTCTTCACTTACATCTGGTTCATTACATCTCTGACATAGTATCCCAAAGTGAGTGTGTACACAAGGTTTTAACAAAAATAGATCATTTATTTGCCCTAAATCTGCCTCTTCACCCTCTCTGTTCTAGTGCTCTATCAACAATCTTTTTTCCTTCATTTATTTCCATCATTGAAGTGTTATGTAAGTAACTTTCTTTACCAGTCAAATAGAATGGTAACTATCAATTTGTTTTTTATTTTTATAAATTCTCAACAGACTTTTAATGACTGTGGTGGATTTAGAAGAAAAAGCTAAATAACTGGTCACAGGGACAGACATTTTTATTTTAAAATAAATAATTTAACAAATGAAAGACCTATGCTGTTATATCATTATAAATATTAAAATGCATTCATTTTTTCAATAAAAGACTTTAAAGTAATGTAATGAAAGCACAGAGGTCATCAATATGGATCAAAAGCCCCATTTTAGTCTGAATATAATTAAAACTTGTTCATTTTCTAAAGTAATATCAGAGTATTTTTTAACCAGCTATTACCTGTTCTTGTTTATTTGAATTATACATAAATGTGAGGCTACATTTTGTTTATGTATTTGATAAAAAATAGCATATCTATTATGTTTTATTTAGGGAAATAAATCAAATTAATGTTTTAAGGGCATCATAAAGTTTTATTTTTTTTAATATGGTGACTTATATTGATAGCCTGGATATGATAATGAAAGACTTTACAGAAATAATTAACTGAGATGGCAAGACACATTGTAGATGTGGGCAGCAATAGTCACATGAAATTTGACAAAACAAGAAAAGGACAATTAGGTTGTACATTTACCTGCATGACTTGCTAACAATAGATGCAGTGTGACAAAACATCAAAACTTCCCACTGCCTTGTTATCCTCACCATGATAATCCCCATCAATCTCAAACTGTGAGCCATATTACCTTCCTATCTGTTAGTTTCTCTTGTAAAGCATTTTGTTAGATCAATTTCAAATGTAAGCAATAAAAACATTATAAAATAAAAACATCCTTTCACATTTATTTCAAAAAATAATCATTTTTAAAAATGAGCTAATTATTGGTACTTATATTATTATCATTACTATAATTATTCTGAATGCTTGAAATAAATAAAATAATGTAAAGTGTTGAAATATATGGGCCAAGGCTTTTAAATTTTTTTATAGGTATGGAGAAGATATATTGAGAACTTATATAGTTCAAAAATACTATATTGGAAGAAATAAATTAATGTTGAGTAAGGAAACCCTGGGGCTGATATATATTAAGAAATATTCTGATTGCTTCCGGTTCTGCCACCGGGACCCGTGCTCTCTGCAGCACACTCTGGAGCAGGGGGCAGCTGAACTCTGCACCTGGCCACACCCACAGCTCCTGCTGCCGC
Organism: Sigmodon hispidus; assembly: GCA_004025045.1. Lineage (NCBI taxonomy): Eukaryota > Metazoa > Chordata > Mammalia > Rodentia > Cricetidae > Sigmodon > Sigmodon hispidus. Next base: position 845 of record PVIH01021914.1, on the reverse strand, counting down.
TGAGGGAATCTGCAAGGATCCCTACTGCGACCCCTCCCCCCCCACCCCCGAACTGAACTGAGTGAACTGAGCAAACCAACTGCAGGGGTCTCTGAGGGGCGGATTCGAACCCTGACCAGAGGTGAGGAGGGTTCGGCAGGCCTCAGCGCCTGTATCCTGGCCTGGGAGGGATAGTTGAGCTCTCATTGCATCCAGTTCCACCACCGGGAACGGTGCTCTCTGTGGCGTCCCAGCACACTCTGGAGCAGGGGGCAGCTGAACTCTGCACCTGGCCACACCCACAGCTCCTGCTGCTGCTGAGGGTATCTGCAAAGATCCCTACTGCGACCCCGAACTGAGTGAACTGAGCAAACCAACTGCAGGGGTCTCTGAGGGGCGGATTCGGACCCTGACCAGAGAGGTGACAGGAGACACACAAACCAAAATGCCACAACTGACCAGGACCCATCTAATCGTGAACCACTGAAGCCATGGGCAAACGTCACTGCAAGAAATTACATAATAATACAAAGGGCAATATGGTAACTCCAGAAGAGAGTGGCGATCTTACAAATACAAGACCTGAACTGAGCAATGAAGAGGAAACAGAAGGAAGCAACACCAAAAATTCCTTTTTGATGATCGTCGAAGCTCTCAAAGAAGATATGAAAAAAAGCCTTAAAGAAATAGAAGAAAATACAAACAAAAAATTGGAAGAGATGAACAAATCTGTGAAAGAAGCATGCCAGGAACTAAAAGCCGAAATGGAAGCAATAAAAAAGGCACAAAATGAGGCAAAGATGGAAATAGAAAACCTGAAGAAAAAAGCTGGAACCACAGATACAAGCATAACAAACAGAGTTCAA
>PVIH01021913.1:0-28498 GCA_004025045.1 Sigmodon hispidus | reverse complement strand
ACTCTTGAGGGAGGGGGGAAAGAACTGGATTTGGCCAGAAGTGGAGACTGATCTAAGCATTACTGGGTCAGTGGGACCATGGGACTGTCTGCTCCCTGCCCAGGGAGGGGATGGGGAGTTGCAGAGGAAAAAAATGACCAGATGTGTTGGGAGGGGGAAGAGACCCTGAATAAGGATATACAGGGATGAAAAAAAAAATCAGAGGGAAAGATGAACACAAAGAAAATATAGGTGTAGCAATCTTATTTGTATTTCTTCCCTTGATAAGCCATGCCTATCATTCTTATCCTCTGTATAGTTATTGTTAACTCTTCCACATTTTAAATTCTTTTTACTGTGTTTTTTTTGATAAATACAAAATAAAGAAGGAAGAAAAAAAAAAGAACTCTGCCTAAAAAAAAAAAAAGATAGATAATTGATAATTAGGGAGAGAGAGAGAGAGAGAGAGAGAGAGAGATGACTGATAAACCTTACATAGAGACACTTAGAAAATCTTACATAGAAACCCTGTGCACACAATGGCATAGAAGGACCAGCCCATATGACCTGCTCTAGACAAACAAAAATGGGTCTGAGCCTGGGAGACAGAGAGCCTAGTTGAAACCACAGCTCTGCTATCTAAAAGCCGCAGGACTTGGACAAGCATTCATTGGTCCACTCTAAACCTTTGCTCCATCTTCTGCAATAGGATGCAATGGTCCATTGTGAGGCATCTTCTGGAAGAGGAGTGTTATAGATGTATGTTCCCACTTACAGGTTCTGCAGGAAGCAAATACTAATAACAGAAAACATTACATCACTTGTGGCTTAATGTTAGGGAACTTGTTCTCGTGGCCCTTGCCATGAGTGTAATCAAATAGACATTTGTGTAATAATTAATGTTCTGCTTGCTTATTGGAGTTCTCATTGCTGTAACAAAATATCTGACAAAAGCCACTTAAGGAAGGGAAATCTGTCTGAACTCATGGTTTGTTGGTGCGTCCATCTTGGCATGGCGGCAGAAGCGTGAAGCAATCAGGAAGCAGAGAGAGAGAATGCTAGTGCTCAGCTCTTCTCTTTCCTATTAAATCCAGCCCATTAGATGGTGGCATCCATAATCATTAGGGTTGGTCTTCTCTCCTCAGTCTCTCAGTTATGAAAACACCCTCATAGATACATCCAGAAGTGTGTCTCCACAGTGATCCCAAACTTTACCAGATTACGTCAAGAGGAGCCATCATATGTGAGTCAGCACATTATGTAGCCATGGAGCCTAACTCCTTGTCTTTCCTCTGATTTCCCTGCTTTATATTCTTGTCTGTAATTGTCAGTTCACCCACCCTCTGCTCTTCACTCTGCCTGCACCAGGCGCTGGCCCCTGATCCTGGCTGTGCCATCCAATGCTGACACCCACACAAGGCCAGGACTTGGCGAGAACTCAAAGCATGTCCGCAAGGCTACATTACGTACTGAAATGAGCTCTGTTCCTAATTTGATTCTTTTTTTCCCCTGTAACAAGCAAAGTTCACATTACAGATAAATTGCCCGGAAATTTCAATTTAATAAGGCATATGCGTTTTTCGGGTCCAGAAGCACAGAAAACATTTTGCAGGCTGGTATTTTCATACTGAAAGGTTTATTAAAAGGACAGCTTTGAAAATGTCAGAAATTTACATAGTGTGTCTGGCCAGGTGGCTCAAAAGGGCTGATTTAACAAAAGTACTCAAAAGTCATGACGTGGAAGAACCTGTTGGCAGGTGGCCTTGAGCTGAGGTCCCCATGGGTCATGGAGGACGTACCTGCCACTCCCAGCTGTCAGTTTGGATCATGTGGCCAGTGTGAGCTGGCAAAAGTACAGGAACCCTCAGCCTCTGTGTCCACTGGGTGTGTTCTGACCAAAAGTAGCAAGAAAAACACAAAGGCACTTGGGGGTGGAGGCACACCCACCCCCTCAAGATGTCATGGACGAGGCATCAAATAAAATAGGCAAATACAGGAAAACAAACTCAAATAATCCCAAGAAACACAGGTAACTGGTTGCCTCTCTCTCACACACACTCTCTCTCACTCTCTCTTTTTCTGTGTGTGTGTATGTGTATGAGGTGTGTGTGAGGTGTATGTGTGGGAGAGAGAGAGGTGTGTATGTGTGAGAGAGAGGTGTGTGTATGTGTGTAATGTGGGGGAGATGTGTGTGAAGTGTGTGTGTGAGAGAGAGAGGTGTGTGTATGTGTGTAATGTGGGGGGAGGGGTGTGTGTGTGCACGTGCACACAAGTGTAGGTGCCTATGGAGGCCAAAGGCATTAGAGCTTCTGCAGATGGAGTTACAGGCTGGCAGTTGTGAGCCGCCTGATGTGGGTACTGGAAAACAGCTTTGGTCCTCTGCAAAGGTACTCTTAACTGATACACCATCTCCCTAGCCCATCTCTGGTTACTTTTCGTTTTGAGACAAGGACTCATTATGCAGCCCTGGCTAGCCCAGAATCCCCTATGTAAACCAGGCTGGCCTCAAAGTCACAGGGATCTACTCATCTCTGCCTCCCGAGTGCTAGGATTAAAGGAGTGTGCCAACACACCCATCCTCAACCAGGTTACTTTTCAAGAGAGAAAAATATGACAGCATAATCTTTCAAAGCCACAGAAGCCCCAGTTTTCCTTAAACCAAGGGCATCTCAGGCTACTAGCATTGGAAATCTCCATGGCAGTGTGCCTTCTGAGATCGTGAGTCCATGCGCTGATCTCAACTTAATGCCTAACACAAAACAGCAAGGCAACCTTGAATTCACTGCAGAATCATAGCTTCGAAAGACAAAAGGTAAATGAGTTAGAGAGAAGCAGACGCTCTGTTGGCATGCCAGCCTGAAAAGCTGGATTGCTTAATTTGGTTTTTATTTATGTTATAGACTGAGTTGTGTGATGTGGGAATAAAATACAGTCCATTTAAAATACTCATTATTTTAAGTCTGTTGAACCACAAGTCATTCCTGGATCCACTGTGAACCTGCCGACTTTAAAATAAGCAATTGTCATCTCTCAGTGCATTTTCCCTCGGCACACGTATTCCTACTGACAGAGGGAGAAATGCAGCTAAGGTGCTGAAGGTGTGCTTGGTGGTGCTTACCTCAATCCCAGCACTTGGGAAGCCAAGTCAGGAAAATGAGAGTTCGAGCCCAGCATGGTCTCCATAGTAAAACCCTGATCCAAACACCAAGGGCTGAGATGGAGTTCAGTGGTAGAGCGCTTGCTGGGCACCACAACTCTCTAGGTGCCATCTGACTGTTCATCATTCAGCAGGCACTCAGCTTGGTTCTAGGAACAGTACCTAGTCTTTAGCTTGAGGAACAGACAACCTGCTGAGTAAAGGCCAGCCCTGGAATCCAGTGAGCCAGCATTGAATTCAGTCTCCACTGTGTCTTAGCTGGGCTACTTTTGGTGAGTCGCTAAACTTGGGCTTTGGGTTGTGGTAACTTCAACACAAGGTGATGCGGTTTCATGTGGGTTGTTGTGAATCACAGAGGCAGAAGTGTGTCACTCAGCACAAAATGGGATTCCTCGCTTGATCTAGTCAACTTTAACCTTATCCTCACAGCAGAGAGCTTAGACAATGGCCAGAGTGGCCAATCCACACAGCCTACATTCATTAGGCTGCAGCCAGGACCTGTGTCACATGGTGAGTACCACCAGGCTGTCCTATGGGGTGTCTGAGAGAAGCCATCAGAGTGGGTTTTGTAAAACAGCAGAGGTTTGGCAGCACAAGTGTGAATCATTAGTGGCTGCTGTGCTAAGGCAGTGTGTTCTCAGGACTGAGTCTCTTGTTTTAAGGAATTCTGAAATCTTCATTAAGGCAACAGGGGTATGTGGGAACTGCATGGGCCTGGAACAGTCTCTCCATCCACCCTAGCATGGCTGCCCACAACTGTGGAAGCATTGTTCTCAGAGCTCTGCAGTGTGGAATAGTCACACATGCAAAGGTACACACACAGTGGCTTCAGGTTCTAGTGAAGCATCCACAGTCTCAGAGCCACCGCACTCACAGGGGTCCTGTGCAGAGCCTGAGACTGGAGGGGGATTCTTCACAGGCACAGACCCTGCCATCAGCTATCCCCAACTCACAGATGAGAAAACAGCAGAGACCTTTGCCCTGCTGGCCTTGACATTCACATGTCCCCTAGACCACATCTGTGAAGGAAGCAATAATAGCACTGGCCCTGTGACCTTGGTGCGAAGACTGGCAGACACTGTGTCAGTAGGATTGTGCCATGCTGTGTAAGGTCCTGGTGTGATACAAGAGGCTGCCATGGTAAATACAGTTATTAAATGGGTGTCACACCCTGATGCTGTTACAGCAGAAACAAGATCAGAGATCAACCGATCAACCGATCAACCTCGGGTGCAATTCTTCAAATCCTGCCCGGCTTCTTTTTAAGACAGTGTGTCCCACTGTCCAGGGTCTCACACATTAAGCTAGGCTTGCTGGCTTCTGAGTCCCAGGGCTCCTCCTGTCTCCACCTGCCCAGAGCTTGTATTAAAAACACACATCACCATTCTGGCTTGTTCTTTTTCAAAGGGTTCTGTTTATCACGGTCAAATCATGTTACCAAGTGAGCTGTGCCCCTGCCCTGAGCACAAAAGCTGCCCTGACTGTGCAGCAGTCCCAGGAGCAGGACCTGTGGCTGCCAATAAACATGCTCTGCTCCTCATTTAAATGGCAACCAGATGATGCCTCTGACCCACGTGTTTCCTCATCTGCTTGTCCTCCGAATGTGTGAGTCCTTTCCTAACACCCCCGCCCACCACCGCCCTGCCTTTGCTCAAGTGTGGCAACTCCTATGAGGTCACTGGGGTTACCCTGGCTCAGAGGCAATGACTACTCCAAGCATCTGTCTGTCTGTCCGTCTATGCCTTCAACACAGCACATCCTTCATCTGCTCTTCAAAAGTGTGCACCGAGGTGTGCCAGAATGAGCCTGAGCTGCAGCTGAGGAAATGCTGTGACTTTGGCCTTAGGAAAGCCAGGCGCAGATCCTAAGAGCCTCATCCTCCTCTGAGATTGTCACTAACAGGAAAGGAGGCACCCCTGTCATAGCACAGACCATGCTCAGAAAGGTTTAACAAATGAGCATCCAGAACTGAAAGGTTTGAGGGTTAAGCATGGGCTGGCATTGAGCCAAGGAGCCAGGGGCCAGTGCTCAGTACATACTTCTTGACTCTAACTGGAATACAATCTGATGTTTGGGATTTTTTCCCCCTTAGGTACTCTGTTTACAAGGATCCAGCAGGCTGGCTGAATATTAACCCCATCAATGGAACTGTTGATACCACAGCTGTGTTGGACCGGGAGTCCCCATTTGTCCACAACAGTGTCTACACTGCCCTGTTCCTAGCCATCGACAGTGGTGAGTAACTTGGAAAAGACTATCAGAGTGTACTTGTCACTTTCCAATATATTTGTTTTTATATAATTTTTCTGGTACATGTGTGGGGTATTCATAAAGAAGAAGAACATGAGTAGGAACAGAGAAGCCTTTACTATATGTACATATATCCATCCAGTTAATGGTATTCCCACCCCAAGGAATTTCAGTCTTTCTACAAAGGCAAATATACCCATCCAAGGGTCAGAGAGGTGACTCACTGTGCTCTCTCGGGGATGGGCTCCAGGTTAGGAGGTCACACCAATGTCATTTATCTCAGTACTGTGTTCTCACCTTCAAGGGAGGTTCTGGGATGGAACTGGAGAAGATGTCACTGACCTCAGGAACTAAATTGCCCCTATGAATTTGTCCTATTATTCATAGTTTCATGGAAAGGTATTGGATCCTCCCACCTGTCACTGTATAATAAAATGTTGCTCCTTCAAAAGCTAAGACTTCAGTATCCCATGCCAGACCCCATGTTAGATTATGAGGACATGGCAGTGAGTGAACCAGGACCTGTCTTCAGAAACACGCATGCAAGCCTAGTGTGAGCCAACTCAGGCATTCTCTATTCTTTGGGGATCAGACTGTGGGGCAATGGCAGACACATGGAGAGTCCTTAGAAGTCATAAGGTCATCAGGACAAGATGGAGATCAGGTTGCTCTGTCTAGAGAGGCACTGCACATGTATGTAGCTCAATATGGGTAAGGGTTATAAGTTTCTAGGGCCATTGTCAGAAAAGGGGTGAATGTGTCATGCATGTATGCTGAATATGTATGTGTGCATGTGTATGTTTATACATCTGTGTGGTGTGTGTGTACATGAGCATACAGGAATATCACAAGAACTTAAGGTTGGGTGGGCTAGTATAGGGCAGGACATTCTAATAGCCCTTCAGAGAATGAGTCTATGGGAGTTTGGTCATGTAGCAGGCTACATATGTGCAAAGATGAGAGAGAAAAACTGAGCAGCTACCAGATTGTTACCTAGTAGGACCCAGGCCCTGCACTGTATACCAAGCAGCCCTCACAATGTCTAGCTCAAAGCAAGGGCTCAGGGCCCTGCAGGGGGTCATGTGACCAGTTATCGAATGCTAGACTTAGCCTTGATTCTGTCACACACAGAACAAACTTCTGAATGCTAAAATGTAAGGTTGGGCAGCATAAGGTAAGGGTTTGCTCCACTCACAGTTCCAGGTTCCAGAAGTGTCCTAGCAGGAATGACACAGAGGCAGGCTTTTGAAGCAGCAAGTCACATCGTACCAACCATCAAGAGCAGAAAGGAATAAAAGCACGCATGCCCACTTGCTTGCTATCTAGCTTTCTCCACTCTTACACAGCTCAGGACCCCCTGCCTAGGGAATGGCGTCACCCATAGTGGACTGACTGGGTTTCCACATAATAAACCATCAAAATAATCAGTCCCTCACAGATGCACCCACAGACCAAACTGATCTAGACGGTTCCTCAATTAAGAGACTCTTCTGGGTTATATCAAGTTGACAATTCAACAAACCATCATAGCACAGCATTCATTGCACCTTAAAAGAATGTGAACATGTGGGAAGTTGGGGTATTAATATAGACAAACCAGGCAAAGAATATTATTCTTGAAACAGAAAAAGGTGGCTTAGGGTTCCCAGCCTACAGACCAGGAGCTGGTTTCAGAAGAGCAGTTCCATCTAGCTGTGGGGTAATCGTTGCATGATGTCTCTGTGAGACACTGGCAGTAAAGGAAGGAACAGTCATCAAAGCCTGTTTCACATGCTACATGAGCAAGGGGTGACAATGATGGACAGCTCCATGACATCGAAATTTCAAGCTCTGAACTGCATGTGAATATCTGGCAAATGATATGTTGGGATGAAAAGGTCACAATGAAGCCCATTGTTCTGTACAATTAATACATGCTAACTTTAATTTTGTTTTAGATTTATTTTATTATGTGAATGTTTTGTCTACATATACATCTGTGCACCATATGCGTGCCCAGGGCCTGCAGAAGTCACAAGAAAGCATCAGATCCCCTGGGAGTGGAGTCATGGATGGCTATGAGCCACCATGTGGGTGCTGGGAAGTGAACTCGGGTCCTTTACAAGAATAGCAGGTGCTCTTAACTGCTGCACCAACTCTCCTGACTCTACACACTAATTTTTAAAATGTTTTGACTTAAGTATCCAGAGATGGCTTAGTGGGTAAAAGTGCTTGCCTCCAAGGCTAGGGACCTGAGTTCAGTCCTAGGGACTCATACAGTAGAAGGAGAAAACGTCTTTTGACTTCCATATACGCTCTGTGGCACACACACACACACACACACACACACACACACATACATGTATATGCATGCACACACTCATACATGCACACAGACACATACAAGAGTAATTTTTAAAATTTTGAAATCCAAATTAGCATTTTCCAATATGAAAGTGTAGCTCAGAATACAGCTTATGCTTAGCACACAGAAGGCCTTGGGTTCAATTCCCACTATCACGACAAAAAATAAAAGATTCCTCTTTGGACATCAGTGTCTTACCTTTGGCTTCTTCCATCCTTAACATTGCTGGAATTTTCTATGTGGCTGAGTAGCTGTCTGGTTTCTAAGGGTACCCTATAACTACATGTTTCTGCAGAGGAGTGTAGTCTAGCTTGTTTTCTCAAGCTTCAGTGTACACATGGTGGCTGTGAGGCCTGTTAAACTCTGTGACTCAGTTTCCATGTAAACCAAGGAGGTTTATTCCTGCTTTAGAACATTGTTGTGAGGCAAGATCAGATGCCAAGACCTTCTGACCCCAGAAGAAACCAAATGCACTTCAGGATTAATTGCACCTGAGCAGGGCGGGGTTCAGGTAAAGAAAAAGCGACCTTAACACTGATCCTCCTGCATCCAAGAAAAGCCTAGCCTGCTGTGGACTCCTGACTCCCTCTATCAATTCTAACATCAGATAGAAAAATTCAAAATCTGTTCTCTCAAGTGCTTCCAGGAGATAGAAATGCCCCCACCCCACCCCACCCCGAGGTGTGAGCAGAAAATAGGTTGGGATTAATTATTCCACAGGACTGTTGTGAAGGATGGTCATATGAACAGAGTCCCAGAAACTTAGATCAGGAAGGACACAACCCACAAAGGCCTTGTCAATCATAGTTGTGCAAAAGCTGCTTTGACACTTGCTAAAGACTTAACTCCTGGCATTAGGTTTATCTGGGGAAAACCAATTTATCCAGCATACTAACAGATGTCTCAGCTTTACCCAAAGTCAACACTTAGTCTTATTAATTTTCTACAAATTCAGTTTATTTGATGGAATGAAAGAATAAGGATCTTGTCATTTAACGCCAGGAAAGCTAAATCTCCAAAGTTGATTTTCTGCAGACTGAGAATCACTCTGGAATTTGTGCCAAAATACAATGATAAAAATACCAGCCAGGCTTTTGGAAGTTCCAGGTAGTGTGTAGCTTTGCTGAAAAACTAGAAAATTCTAGCAATACTCACATCCTTTACTGTAAAGGCATCAGAGCTACAGACACAGCTGAGTCAGAGAATCTATATCAGGGAGAGAGGAGCTGATCCTAAGACAGTGAATGACGGCAGAGCTGTGGATCTGATACTGGGTCAGAGTCAACAGTCCCCCTCCCCTGACCCCCAGAGAGACGGAGAGAAACCAGAAACACTTGTGAGCCAGATGTAGCCAGAGGGAAGAGAGACACATTGCCAACTTAAGACCCTTTGCCACCATGGATTTCCTTTTCTGCATATTTTAAAATTTTTATTCATGTGCATGCACACAGGATTGAATGTGTGTGAACATATGAGTGATGCCCACAGAGGCCAGAAGAGGATGTTGGATTGCATAAAACTAGAGTCCCAGAAGGTTGTGAGCTGCCCGGTGTGGGTGCTGTGCACTGAACCAAAGTCCTCTGCAAGATCATGAAATGCTCTCAACCATTGAGCTGTCTCTCCAACCATCATATCAATGGAATTTTGAAACCTCTTGTGGCCTCAGAGAAAATAAATAAAAAAACTAACCTGAGGAGGCCAACTAACTTCTCATTTAAGACACCTATCTGGTTCTAAAGGTACCAAGAAGGAGAGGTGAGTTGGCTGGAGAGATGGGCTGGTCTCTGCAGTCCAGAAGAATTGTGGTTCCTGGTACCTTCAGGAGCTGAGCTACCGTAGACTGTCAGGAAAACTCCAGGCGGGCCATGCATAGCACCAGAGGCATGCTAGAGTTGATCACAGCTAGTTAGGCTAGAAACAACTAGTCAGACTTGAAGCCTAGCTAGCCACACACAGCTTTATCCCCAATTCTTCAAGGGAGGCAGGACCTTATTCTGTCTGGGAAAAGTTCACAGCAGGAAATAGCCGATTCATTCCTATAATCTAAAATAGTAGTTCTTAACTTGTGGGTCATGCCCCTTTGGGAATCGAATGACCCTTTCACAGGGGTCACAGAAGACAATTGGTGGGCTGGAGAGATGGTTCAGCAATTAAGAGCACTGGCTGCTCTTCCAAAGGTCCTGAGTTCAATTTCAAGCAACCACATGGTGGCTCACAACCATCTGTAATGAATCTGGTGCCCTCTTCTGGCCTGTAGACAGAACACTGTACACATAATAAATAAATAAATAAATAAATAAATAAATAAATAAATAAATAAATAAATAAATAAATTAGTCTTTTTTTAAAAAGCACTGGAAAACAGATTTACATTACAATTCATAGCAGGAGCAAAATTACAGTTATGAAGTAGCAATGAAAATAATTTTATGGTTTGGGGTCACCACACATGAGGAATTGTGTCAGAGGATCACAGCATTAAGAGGATTAAGAACCACTGATATTTTAATATCACTGGACCTGCAGGGAAGAAAGAATGTGTAAATGATAGTCAAGGGGAAATGAGGGCATGTGGGGATCTAGATATCTGAGTCAAGACCAAAACAAGAAACTCTGCACCCAGTGTGTGGGATGTGTAAGAAATAATTGAGGCTGTTCCAGAACAGAGATACATCAGCCTCCTAAGTGTCAGTCTCCCAGAAATAGACTTAACAGCAGAACGGGGATTTGTGATGTGTGACATGACGCTATAGAAAACACCCAGCATGAAGCATAGAGAGTAAAGAATGAGGGACACGTGAGACATTAGTGGGGTCTACTAAGTGCTTTTCTAATCAGTCTCTCCACATACTTGACAAGAGCAACTTAGTGGAGAATTTGTTTGAGAGGGTGTGGTCCATCTGGCAGGCAGGCAAGATGGTGGGCAACTCTGTGACTGTGGAAGTGAAGAGCAACTGCTTGCTGGTGTCTCACCATCCCAGAAGGCAAAGGGCTCAGAACGGAAAGAAGCTAGAACCCTAAGACAACCTCCCCAAGAGACTCATTTCCTCCCCCTACACCCCACCTTTGAAAGGTTCAAAGCCTCCAAGAACACTGTCACAAGCTAGGAACCAGGTATTCAAACACACAAGCCTTTCGGGGACACTTCACATCCAAACAGTAACAGGGTGTGCACACAGCTGGAGTCACAGGACAGAGCAACTGCTGAAGATACAACCAGGCACTTTCCCAAACCGCTGGAGGAGAACAAGAAGTTCAGAAAAGCAGAGAGGATGGACTTGAAGGACACATAGTCCCGGACATCACAGTCAAGTTGAAGAAGATTGAGAAAATCGGAAATGGTCAAAGCAATCTGGGAATAAACCCAAAATTCCCAGCTCATCGGCAAAGCCCAGACTTAGCATTCACAAAGATCTACTCTCCCTCCCTTCATGCAAAAAATAAAAATATTGTTAGTTAAATTTCTCATTTCTGGAATGAAATACCCTCCAGGAACAACAGAAGACAAGAAAGGTTTACTGGGCTCAAGGGATATAATCTGTCATGACAGGAAGACCTGGTAGCCAGAGAGCAAGGCATACACACACACACACACACACACACACACACACACACACACACACACATACACACACACAAATAAATGAACAAAAAAGAATTTAATATCTTAAGTGACCTAGGAAAAAAATCAAATAATTTTAAATAGCCCAATATTTACGAGGGGGGAAAAATCTTTGTTGAAATCCTTCCAACTAAGCAAAGCTCAGGTTCAGATGGCTGCCGCGTGTTTGCAAACATTTGAGACAGAAAATACCAGCCTCACAGACACTCTTTCAGAAAAGACAGAGAAGGAGCTGTCAGCAACTGTTTTTATGAGAGCATGTGTTCTCTAAAACATGGCAAAAAATCTTGCAAAAAAAATTAAAATTGCAAACCAATCACACAAGCATAAAGTTAAACTAAGCAATAATGGGACAGTGGGACCTTGGGACCACCTCCTGCCTGCCGAGGGTGGGGGTGGGGGATGGGGAGTTGTGGAGAAGAGAGAATGAGCTCATGTGTTGGGAGGGGGAAAGGACCTTGAATAAGGATATACAGGATAGAAAGTGTGACTTCTTTGTTCATAATAATAAATAAATAAATAAATAAATAAATAAATAAAAATATTAATGAGCCCAACAGAAATTATAAAAGTCATCTTAATAATAGCATTTGAGATGGTTCCATATCAAGGTCCAGAAGGATAGCTCAGCAGTTCAGAGCTCTCACAACACCTGTAATTCCAGCTCTGGAGGCTCTAACGCCCTCTTCTGGCTTCTGCAGGTATTACACTCAGGTGCGTGGGACACGGACAAAAAAAGGTTACATATTGAGTCATGACTTAAATATATACATATACATAATAATGTACATATATATATACTTATGCATATCTATACACACACATTCAGCAAACTAGGAAATGACCTTCATTTGACTTCAGCTCCCAGGAATTGCTGCGGCTTCAGCCAACATCTTGCTCAACAGTGAAACACTAACAGCTTTTTCTTCACAGCAGTCATCTTCAGAGCAACAGGGAAAAAAAACAGATACCAGGCTTGGAAATTTCTTTAAAAATTTTTTAAAAACTCTTTTAAACTCTTATTCATGGAGACTGGTAGTGAATTTAGCAAAGGTATCAAAGAAGAGATCAGTGCAAAAAAAGTGTAGGAAAGTAGAATTTTTCTTTTTTGAGACAGGGCGTCACTATGCAGCCCTGACTGCCCTAGAACTCACTATGTAGATCTGCCCACCTCTTCCTCACAAGTGCTGGCATTAAAGGTGTGTGCCATACCATGCCTGGTAGAAATAGAATTTTTAAAAGATTTTAGGGTAACTGAAAGCCAATCAGCAAGATATAAATGTAAAGAAAGTCATCTGACTTCTCTATATTGAAGGTACAAATAACCCAAGTGGGTTTTGTGAGACCAACTATGGTCTGACTGTGGGGGGAGGCTGTAAAATTAACATCTGTCATCAGGCTGGGACAACATTGTGGCCCAAAGAATGGTACATTTAAGTTCATCATGATGGGATAAAAGAGTTCACTGGGTGTGACTTACTGAGTAATGGACAGCTACTGCTCTCTCTCTCTCTCTCTCTCTCTCTCTCTCTCTCTCTCTCTCTCATTGCCAACATCCTCTGCTCCCCTCCCCTCCCCCACCTAATCTGCCACAAAACTGGTTGCAGGGTGCCACCTAGTGTTGAAACTGCCAAGGTGCCCATAGGCTCAAGTAACAAGAAAACCAGACACTGGACAGTTAAATGTTTATTCTCTTAGCAAGGGTTGTTCTGGTCTCTGAAAACCTGTAGAGACTGTGATTTACTTGCTATCATCTGGCATCATCCAGAGCAGCTAAATAGTAGCTTGCTGGTCAATGCAGTCACTCTGTATTAAATAGCCTAGACGCATGTCTACATAAGTGGGGAGGTATACCATGTTTATGGACTAGATGATTTGAGGCTATTAAAACATCAGTTATTTTCAAACTGTCCTGAGGACTGAGACACAATGCTGAATAAAATCCCAGTTCCTGAGAGTTGGCAAAATATATATATTCTGAGTACAGAATGACTATGGCAACCTAGGGAGCTAAAAGTCACAAAGGCAACCCAAGAATAAATTGGAAGGTTTGCATTATATGCCTCCAGACTTATTAGGAAATGGAAGAGGTTGAAACTATGTGATATCTGCACAAAGAAATAAACCAACTGATGAAGTGGCATTCACAAAGACAGCAGAAATAAACAGAAAGCATTGTATTACTTCAGTATTTCTTTGATCAGATTACCTGGAGGGGCAATGTAAGGGAGGAGAAGCTTATGTAGACTCAGGACTTGAGAAAGTACAGCCCAGCATGGTAGAGAAGGCATGGTTATGGAGTGGCTTCCCCATAGTGGCAAAGCCACATCACAACAGCTTTTGCACACAGAACAGCTCAGGAAACTGGGAATGCAGACCCTAGCAGGAAGCCATATGACCTTCAGTGGCCTTAATGACCTATTTCAACCTGCTAGAGCCTATGTCTCAAATTTTACACTATCTCCCAAGACACAACACAGGCCAGATGTTCAAACATGGGAGCCACATGGAACAAAAATCAGATCAGCCACACATGTCCAGTTCCTGATTGACATGGGCAATAAAGACAGCCAAGGGGTAAGAAAGCAAAATTTCTTCAGTAAATGGTGCTGGGTTAAATGACACAATCCCTCTCTTTCTTAAATCACAGAGAAGAATCAATTTTAAATATGAAAGTAGAATAATCTATTTTTGATAAAAATGTATGAGTATATCCATGTGTTTAGTGTAAGCAAAGATTTTTTTAAAGAAAAAATATGCAAAATACTAACCACAAAAAAAAGATAGATCAGTGCCAGAGAAATGGGCCAGTGGGCAGAGGTGCATGCCACCAAGCTGGACCTGAGTTCCATGCCAGACCCAAGTGGTGGAAGGAGAGAAGCAATTCCTGCAGTCCTCCTCCGACCACATACGAGCATGCGCACACACATAGCACATAAAGGCTAAAACGAGAAAAGATAGATCATGTGAATAAAAACTAACCTTGTTTCATTATGTGACACCATTAAGCAAGCAGAAAGGTAATCCCCACAAGCGATTTACAATGCAGAGCAATCCCACAATGTGTCAACAAAGACAGCAGAAAACTGGTGATTGCCAGCAACATGAGCCAGCCCAGTAAAGGCTGAACTAGACACTCCACTGGGTTAGCCAAGGTTACAATGCTACAAGTATACATTACAGTACAAAGGACTAGAGGACATTCAGGAAACTGAAATACAAATACACACAGCATAGGTACAAAGTAGCTGAAATGAGATAATAGAAAATAACAAGTGTTATCCCAAAGGAAAAGTGTTCAGAGCTTCCATAGCTGGTTGAAGTATGAATTGATACAACTACTTTAGACAAATTATCATTAAAGCTAAGCACTTGACACACTGTGATCGGACATTCCATAGAGGTTTACTAAATCCTCAACAAAAGTGTTTCTCCAAAGCACATGTGGCAGAATGTGAAGGCTATCCATAAGAATCCCAAGGCAAGGCAGCAGCAAGGTAGTCCACTGGATAGACTGTTTGCAGTGCAACTGTGAAGACCCGAGTTCAGATCCCTGGAGATCATGTGAAACCAAGCAGATCTGGTAGGCACCTGTAACCACCACACTCAAGAGGTTGTGGACAGAGGAAGAAGCCAGCTAGACAGCAAATTCCAGGTACTGTGCAAGATCCTGCCTCAATGCAATGGAGAGAAATCAAGGGATGCACCATCATCTTCAGGCCTACACATAGACATGCATAAATGCACACATGCACACACCCACAACACACACATGTGTAGACACAAACACATACACATGCACACAAACATCCCAAGAAGATGGAGAATATTCCCACACTTCTAATAAAGTAAAAAAAAAATGATGTCTCATTTACACAAAGGATTGTATGAAAACATAAGTGAATGGCTGACACCTACTCACAGAAACAGAATGAGCCTCACACATACAGCATTGAGAAAAAAATGCATAGAAAAAGCATCATGTGCTTTGTGGTTCAATCTAGATCAAAATGGCAGTGAGGTGAAGCTAATCACATCCCTTTGCAGACTGCATGCTCATGTTGGATGGGAACATTCTTCCAGCTTATATATACAGTATGTGAGCTGTTCTGCTTCAGAGAGAACTTTAATGGTTCAGGATGAAGGCTTGATGGTGAAAGTGCTTGCTGCCAAACAACCACATTGGAGTTTGGATCCCCAGAATCCATGTAAATGCCAAGTGAAGATGATGACCTGCCTGTAAAATCTCACCTTTGAAGGAGGAGACAGAATGCCTGAGCAAGCTGGATAGGGAGACTAGTCATAGCACAGGCTTCTGGGTTTGACAAAGAACGAGGTAGGAGAGTGGGTGAGGAAGATTCCTGTTATCAGTCTTGGGCCTCCACACACGTGTGTACACACATGCAAATGTGCATAGGCATGAGAAGGGGAGAAATGCTTGGTAACAAACAGAGCAAGGACCTAGTCACCTAGGGTATTGTAACCACTCACACTCTCTCTGAGAACCACCTTACCTTAGTCTCCCAGCATCATATTGTCCAAGGAAGGACAGCCCTTGTCTTCTGATGGGCCTGATCTGCAGAAGGAATTTCTGCAGAGAAAAATAGAGGATCATGCCCTCTGCAATCTAACACACTCCACACAATCTGCTTCTCTAGGTCAGAATGGCTAAGGCAGAACTAAGAGTGTTTCTATTAGGTACCACTTAGTGGTTATAACTGTAAAGTCTGGATGGAGTTATATAAAACACTGATCAAGGCTGGAAACCTGACCTTTGCGCCTGCAAGCTTAGGCCTACAGAGCTCATACAGATAATGTCTCAAGTCTTACTTCTTTGTGATATGGATAATGCTGAGTTTAGAGATGGTTTGAAGAGAAAAGGATGCTTTTTCCTTAACTGTTATCCATTTTAAGACTTATTTTTAATTATGTGTCTATGTGGAGAGGAGAGGTGTGTGCACATGAGTGCAGGTGTCTGTGGTAGCCAGCAGAGGGCATCAGATTTTCTGGAGCTGCAGTTACAGGCAGTTGTGAGTTTCCTAGCATAGACGTTGGACTGAGCTTGGGTCCTCTAAAAGAGCAGCAAGCACTATTAACCACTGGGCTACCTCTCCAGCCCCTGTTATTCATTTTAATGAGCTGCAAATTATCTAAGCATATCATTTCCATGTAACTGAAATGCTTTTGCTTTGCTACACCAGACCTTTCATGTTGGCAAGCATTTTGTCTTCAGAGATGAATATTGTCACTTACCTTACATGATTCAGACCTTCTGAAAAGGTTAAGATGATGCCTTTAGAGTACAGTCACCAGGGAAAGACTTTGATAAGCACAGAATTGCTGTCCTGTCTTGGTAAGGGATGAAGAACATATGCAAAGGAAGATGCAGAGCTGAAGAGGGTGCATTCAAGACTGAATCAAATGCAGTCCTCTAGGAGATGCGCCACTGACAGACCAGAGCAGTCACAATGAGCAAAAGGTGAATCCTGGAGTGGTGGCCATACTGCCCAGGTCACCTCCAAGAAGGTCTGGTGTTAGGCCCAATGTCTCCTGTGACATGAGCAATTTCTCAAGAGAGGTCTAGTCTCCCACTGGAGTGTCCATGACGGGTGGCTGCTCCCTGGAGTACCAGCTCCTATTCAGGTTCTGCCAGGCTGCTCCCCTACTTCCTCACCAGGAGTCACACCCGTCACTTTTCCTACTGGGAAATCGCAAAGGCTTTAGCATCCCCTAATGATCACCTCATAGAAAATCTAAATGATAGCTCCAGATATCAGAGACAGGTATTTCTGGATATGTGTGTTATGTCTGCACATGTGTGGAGGCCAGGGGCTGATGTTGGCTGTCATCCTCAGTTGCTTCTCCACCTTAATTATTTTTTATTACATGTACTGAGGGGAGTGTCAATGAGTATAAGTGCCCTCGAAGGCCAGAAGGTGTTAGCTCCTCTAGAGATGGAGTTGCAAGTGGTTATGAGTCACCCTACATGGGTGCTGGGAACCAAATGTTGAGTCCTTGACAGAAGCAGCAAACACTCTTAACCCCTGAGCTGTCTCTCCAGCCCCTCCTTCACCAAGGCATCAAGACAAGCTGGCTCACAAGCCCAGGCACCATCCTGTCTTCTGCTTTCCCAGAGCTAAGGGTATTTGGTATGCACTACCACATCTGGCTTCTCACATAGGTCCAGGGGATATAAACTCAGCTCCATGTGCTTGTGTGACAACAGATTTATCTTCCTGGCCCTAGGGACAAGTGTCGTGCTCCAATAGACCCAAATGTCCTGTTTCACACCAGTGCTATACAGAAAATGTGAAAAGAAAAATATCCCACTTAGGTCTTCCTAATGGCTGGTGATATGAAACAGGACATCCTCATCACCCCTGGAGTCTTTCTGTGTCACCAAAGTGTCCTATTTTCCATCTGTTTCCATCTGGGAGAATACTAAATTCATGATCATGCCTCATGACTCAGCAACTTGTATGTAGAACATTTGAGCCTGTCTGTGAAAAATGGGGTGTGGGTTACTATGCTGGCAAGTTTTATGTGAACTTGACATATGCTATAATCATCTGAGAGGAGGGAGTCTCAATTAAGAGAATGTCTCCATAAGATCTAGCTGTGGAGCATTTTCTTAATTAGTGATTGCTGTAAGAGGACCCATCCATTGTGGGTGGTGCCATCCTGGGCTGGTGGTCCTGGGTTCTATAAGGTTCTAAAAGCAGGCTGAGCAAGCAATGATGAGCAATCAATAAGCATCCCCCTCCATGGCTTCTAAATCAGCTCCTGCCTCCAGGTTCCTGTCTTGCTTGAGTTCCTGCCCTCACTGCTTTTGATGAAGAACTGTTATATGGAACAGTGTATAAGATAAACCCTTTCCTCCCCAACTTGCCTTTAGTCATGGTTTCATCACAGCAATAGGAACCCAAACTAAGACAGTTACCAAGAAGACAAACCAAGATAGAATGTCTAGCAGCTGTAAAATTAAAGTGCAATTGACCAAAATAATAGTTTTCCATAAACTCAGATATATCCCATCCCAGCCTATCCTATACCTCAGTTCCCCGTGTTATGGATGCTCCGAAGAGGATGCTGGTTCAAAGTAAAATATATACGATTCATTTAGATGGATTAAAGAAGAAGCTACCGTCCAGCCCTAGAGTGAAGTAGTGTCTGAGTTACTGAACAATAGCCGGAACTGTGGAGTCAGAGGAGACTCCAGAACAGACCTCAGTCTGCTGGCCTTCCCTGTTAGATCAGCCTGCTATGGTGACAGAGCGGGAAGATTATTCAGATTGATTCTGCTTAAAAGATGCTGATTCGGATAAAACCAGGTCACTTATTACAATGGCACCCCAATAAAGCCAGTGTAACACCCCTTATTTCTGCTGTTGTATAAAGCAAAGGAAAAAAGTAAAGATCAGACCTGGCCTCAGCCTTCCCGCTGTCAACTACCATGAAATATCAATCAAGTTGGAATTGCTGGCTATAATTTTGTCACCAAGAAAATGACTCAGGCAAATGACTCTTGAGATCTGGTGATAGAGAAGGAGTGGCCAGAGCAGCCTAGTGTTAGCTCTCCCCACACACACACACCTCCAGCTCCTCATCTTAGCAGGGCAGCTGCATCCATGAGGCTGAAGGTCTCTGCCTGTTCTCCCATCTGCATCATGAAGCTAATGTGACTGGCCTGCTGGGTTGTCATGAAATCGGGGGCTGGAGAGATAGCTCAGTGGGCAGAGCACTTGCAGCACAAGCATAAAGGACATGGTTTTGATCCCCAAGTGATGTAGGATGGCCTTCTGTATGCTATGAATAATAAAGGAACTGTCTTGGCCTAAGGCAGGCATCTTAGAAGTAGGTGGGGAAGTCGGAGCATAAATAGGGGAAGGAGAGCGGAGTCAAAGAGACACCATCCAGCTGCCCAAGAATCAACATGTAAAAGTAACACAAGTAAGTCACAGGCCATGTGGCAGGACAGATTAATGGAAATGGGTTGAATTAAGATGCAGGAGCTAGCTAGCAATGTGCCTGAGCCATAGGCCAATCGGCATAAAATTAATATAAGCCTTTGTGTGATTATTTGGGGCTAAGAAAGGGTCCAAGTCTCTGGGCTAGGCTGGAAAGGCTCGGCCAGAAAGTTATTATTACACCCAGGGTGGTATGTGCTTGTAATCCCAACACTGCTGTGGTGGTTGACTTTAGGTGATTTTCAGTTTGACACAATCTAGAATCACCTGGAAAGAGTGTCTCAAGAATTGCCTACATCTCGATGGCCTACGGACATGGGCTTGTCTTGATTACATTAACTGAGGTAGAGAGGCTGACCTACTGTGTTTGGCACAAATGCCTGGATTTGGGTTCTGGACTGTGTAAGAGCAGAGAAAGCCAGCTGAGTACTAGCGTGCATGTGCCTGCGTTCATTCTCTCTGCTCTTGACTATGGCTGTGATGTGACCTGACACCTCAGGTTCCCGCTGCCTTGACCTCCCCCCACTGATGGACTGTGACCTGAGACTGGGAAACAAAACAGGCTTTTTCATCACTAGGCTGCTTTTGTCAGAGTGTTTTAACAAAGAAATGGGAAACAAAACTGACCAGCTCGGGATGTAGAGACAGAGAAATCCCTGGGGCTCTGGCCAGTCAGGCCTAATCAGTGAGCCCAAGGTTCTAACCTCAGAAAACAAGATGAATGGCTTCTGAGGAAACACACACACAAACAAACAAACAAACACACACACACACACACACACACACACACACACACACACATACACAAACTGTAAATACACAGAAAGCAGAAAGTATCTTGGATGATATCTAAGTGGGCTCCTTGAGTGGAGCCATAGACTGATTTTCTCAACTCAGAGTAACGAACTCTTCAGTGTCTAAGGCAGACATGGAGATGCTATCTGTGACCATGTGGAGGTAATCTGAGCATCCTTCTCTGCCCTCCATGCAGAAGAGAGTCTATCTGAGAAGCAGTCAAAAAACTCTTCCTTTTGTGTCAGTATCTTCAAGGCCATCCCCTTGGCTACTTAGGGATGGCTAAGCCAAGGACCACCTGCCTGACAACAGGACACTCCGCACTCAACAGAATAATCAGCCACCCTGAACAGAATATTTTAACTCATTTCTATAGCAAGAAACCAAATGGGATCTGAAAAATACTGTCGGTCATGCTCACATGTGCTAGCTCAGCTCACTACCTCTCAATATCTTCCCTCTGCCTGTCCTTGATTCCACCATTGCCCATCTTGGTACCCGCATTCACTTCAATCTATTCTCCCTGTATCTCCATATCCTTTGCCTCCTCTCAGAGCTGTTCTCTGGCCCTTGAAAGGCCAGCAGGACAAATCTCCAATCCTGGCTCTCCAGATCCACGATGTGATGTGAGCTCTGACAGGCTTAAACAGCCTCGACACGATAGCCTTACAGGTTGCATCCCACATTTTTCACCTAATCAGCCTCACCTTGTACACCGTCTCCCATGTTAACTCATGACTCCCAAGAGATAGCCTATGCTGAATGCCTCCAGCACTGGTTCTAGACAGAAGTGGGGACCAGTGGCTAGGGCAGCTTCCTACTTCCCATCATTTCTTAGAGCTAGCTTCTGGGAGTCCTTGATTGTGACATTCTGGAGTATATGTGAGAGATATATACACTTCTGTGAGAGTGCTGGTTGGGATCCATGTAGCCCAATCTGGCCTTGACTTTGCTATATAGCTGAGGATAACCTTGAACTTCTGATCCTACTGCCTTCACCTGTGTGCTGGGATCACAGGTGTGCACTCCACACCTGGTTTAGTTCTATGTCTATGAAACCAGCCCATCCAACTATCCAGGGACCTTGTTCATCTGAGGGAGATGCATTTGGGGTCTTATGAACTTAGAATACTGGCCCCATGTATAAGCCTGGTCCTTTGCATACAGATGTTGACAGCAGTCTTGTTTGTAACAAGCAAGAATTGAAAATACCCATTAGTAGTGAACACATAAACAACACATTATCTCTCCATATAGTGGGGTATGATTCAGCCATCAAAAAGGGCAAAGTGCTGGGCTAGGCTTCAACACAGATGAGCCTCAAAAACACATTAAGCAAAAGAAGACTAGAAAAGGTCACATACTTGGGGTGGAGAGGTGGCTAGTAGTGAAGAGCACTAGCTACTCGTAGGGAGGGCCTAGTTTAAGTTCACAGAACCCACATGGCAGCTTACAACCCTCTGTAACTCTAGTTCAATAGATATAACGCCCCCTTCTGGCTTCCACAGACACTGCATGCATATGGTTCACAGATATACATGAAGGTCAAAACAAACACATAACATTAATGTTTAAGATTGTACATTGCATATTCTGTACATATGAAATGTCTGGAATAGTCCATAACAATAGAAAGTAGGCTAGCAGTTACCCAGGGCCAGCAGTGTGAAGTAGAGAGTTAACACCAAGAGTCTCTTCTTGGGGAGAATGAAAAATCTCTAGGATCAGACTAGGGGCTGGTTACATGACTGTAAATTTACTAGAAAATCAATTTGCTGTAAAAAAAAAAAAAATAAGTGAAGGCTGAGAGAAAAGAAAGTAATGCAGAATTAGGAAAACTATCTTTAATTCCTGTGTAAGCTTTTGAATCTAACACTTCCTTTCTGGTTATTATAGTCCTCACAGTTATTGTAAAGAAAATTAGAAGCAGAAGAAGGTATTATTTTAATGTTCATTACCTGGGAAGATAATTGCCACTTGGGTTGTAATATATTCCCTTCTGATCTTTCTCTGGCCATACATACATTTTTTAAATTCGGGTCATGCTATGTTTTCAGCTGTATGTCTCATCTATGAGGTATAAAGCTTAGGCATGTTCATAGATAATGGAACCTACCAAAATTAAGAAAAAGAAAAGAAAAAAAAAAGCCTAGTGTTTGGGGAATGAGAAAAATGCTGTTTTACTAAAATTATGAATAAAACAAAAGACATGATTTTTTTATAGAGCTGGGAATCTCGCTCAGTAGTGAAGCATTTGGGGACACCTTAGGGTCTATCCCCATTACCAAAAAGGAAAGGCAAACTTGGTGGGCATGGTGATGCACTCTTACAATCCCAGCTCCTGCGAGATAAAGGCAATAGGCCAAGGCCATGTTTGGCTGTATAGTGAATTCAAAGCCAGCTTATGCCAAGTGAGGCCCTTCTCAAAAGGAAGAAGAGGAGTGAAGGAAGGAAGTACAGAGAGGGAGGGAGGGAGGGAGGGAGGGAGGGAACCTGTATGTGCTTCTCAATAAATCACCACCCAGATTTTCTCCTTCATTCATCTTTGTCTCACCTATGCAGTCTTCCTGCTGGAAGATAAGGCCTCTTCTCTGGGGATTAGCTTCCCCAAATCATGGAGCAAGTATTTTTGTTTGGTTCCATAGCTGAAATGAGATCCTGTGAATATCACATAATAAATGGCCTGATATAGAAAGTAACAGATGACTCCAGACATAGTGACATATGACCCACAATCCCAATGAAACAAGACCCACTTTCCATCTCACTGGGCTCTCTAATAAACACTGGTCCTGTGTATAACTCACATCTCACTGTTACTGCTAGGGAACACGTATCCAACTTGACAGCCATCATAGCTGCCATACAAGTCCACCTGATGGACAGTAATAGTAAAGGTGTCTGTCCATGACCCACAGTAATCACTAGGCTTGGCCTTGTGCCAGTCCCCACCCTGCATGCTGGCCAGACACAGAGAAATGCTGTGACACAGTCTGGGTCCCTAATATATTGTCAGCTCCATTAGCCAGTGGGAACAGGAAGATAAAAATTTCAAGTATGTTTAGAATGACTTGGCTAATGTCAGTGTTGTGTTAAAAGTGATATAGATGCTGGAGAGGCAGCCCAACTTCAAGATGCTTCTTGCTCCCGAAGAGAACCAGAGTTCAAGTGTCAGCCCCTATATTAGGTAGCTCACAACCACCTGAAATCCCAGCTTCAGGAGATAGGATGCTCTCTTCTGGCTTCCATGGGTATTGCCTTCACATAGGCTTATACTCATATACAGACACACACATACACATAAGTAAAAATAAAACAAGTAATAATGATAATGGTCTTACTTACATGAGGGACCCAAAATATTTAGACTCTTAAAGGCAGAAAGTGGGAGTTCCAGGACCTGGAGAGTGTGGTTCACTGGTCCTTCGGAGGCAGAGGTTCAATGGGGAAAGGTCAGGAAGTTCTAATGACCAAGGAGCCTGATGCACAGCAGCACAGATGTTCTCAGTGCCACTGAGCTGTACACAAAAGTGATGAGTGTAAGCATACTGTGATATAATAGCTCAAAATGATAAAATATACATGATAATAATAATAATAATTAATGGCTAAGAGCAATGGCTGCTCTTCCAGAGTCCAGTTCCCAGCGCCCATATGGAGACTCACAACCTATAACTTCCAGTTCTAAGGATTCCAACACCCTCTTCTGGCTTGCACATATCCACACATAAATAGAAACAACCATGTTGATAAGCCCAATCATGGTTTATAAAATCTTGTTTGATTTCCTAGTGGAAATGAAATCATGTAAAAAACCAAACTATATAATAAATATTCTGATATTGGAAGTAAAGGATAAAGCCTGGCATATTGCTGCATGCCTGTAATTCCAGCACTCAGAGGTTGAGGATCGTGAGTTCAAGGTCAGCTTGAGCTGTGTAGTAAGTTCCCTGCCAACGTGGAATACAGAGTAAGACCTCCTCAAAAGAACAAAACGCTATTTAATTAATTAATTGTTTAACTAATCAAATTTAAACATAAAGGACAGCAGCTTATCAAAGAAGACACTGTGCACAGATGAGATCTAAGCTCAATAGGCCCACACTTCCAGACCCTGTAGAGGCCTCTGTGTGTCTGTCCTGTTCAGTGTGAAAGAAGCCTTGTGCCTCTGGAATGAGGATTGGTGACCTTCACTGGGTTCCCCACCACCACAGTGAAGACTAGAATGGCTCATCTCTCAGAGGTCCCCTCAGCTCTTCACTCACTCAATATGTCTACACACCCACCAGAGCCCCATGCCACAGTCTGGACTGGGATTCCATCAGGCCTTCCCTAAGAATGTAACCATGGGCTCCCTCCACGAGAGCTGCACAAGTTAGGGTTCATCACAGTCTATCCTGAGTGGTCAGCTCCTTTCTGGTCTGCCATACACATATCCTGGGTAACTGGCATGTTACTGGTCTGCCATACATGTATTCTGGGTAGATGGCTCCAACTGAGGCACTTTTTTTCCTATTGAAATGGAAAGTCCATAAAAACAGTCCTGTCCTAAAGAAGCTTGAATTCTTAGATTTGTCACAGAGCTGTCCCATGGGCACTGGAGGCTGATGATGAGAAAGAGAATAAAACTACAGGGGCTAAATGTCTAGAAAATACCCAGAAGCCCCAGGACTTCAGTTATTCCTGGAGCCAAACAGCCTTGGCAAGAGCATTGCACTCAGATATCTCTGAACTTTACGTGTAACTTCTCTCCTCCTTCCCAGACATATAAAGTAGGGAAGGCAGCTGAACAGGTAAAGGCGCTTTGCCTTTCCCATGCAAGCCTGACTACCCGACTTCAGTCCCCAGAAACCACAGTGGAAAGAGAAAACCAACCTCAAACGCTGTCCTTTGACCTCCACATAAGTGCCATAGCTCCAGTGCAGACAGAAAGACAGACAGACAGACACACACACACACACACACTCACTAATAAATAAAACACAATGAGTTTAAAATAACTTGAACTAGGGAATCAGGAGAGAGCTTGCTGAAAGGATTTTGGCTCACCCAGCCTTCTCCCCTCACCCAAAGAAACAAGCTCCTTCTTCTACTGACTTAGAAAACGACATCGCCAGCTGGCTGGGTAATAACACATGGGAAATTGAAGACAGTCCTGTAATTAAGTTCACAAGAGGCCAATTCTTCTGGTCATATTTCAAACACCAGTAATGTCTCCTCATCCATTCTACCCAAACGACTTTACTTCATAATATATTCAGAGCAGAGGAAAAGTATATATATAATGGATTCTTCTGAGATATTCAATTAGTTCAATAAAAAGAGAAAAATCATTTTTCAACAAAGAAATTTAGCCAAATGGCTAGAACTGACAACGAAAAACAGGCTGTGAAGTAATTACGCATTTCTTCCGAGTTGTTGTTCTAACAAAAGTTAGGAAGAGCCCTCCCTGACGATTAATCACACGTGTTCCGTCTTTGGGTGTTGATACATTTCAGTTCCCAGGGGTCCAGGAAGGGCTCCCTGATCTCATTGCTCAGAACTCACTCCTCAGATCCCTTCACGCTGATTTCTCCCCCATCAATGGATAACAAAATAAGACAACGCTAGACATGCCTGGGACATTCTCCTTGCAAAATTCCACTGCTTTTTCCTTATTTATTTTTGATTGGGGATTTCATGTTCATTGTGGTTTCTTTTTCTTATGGATGAGAACTGTTGATGCAGAGACATCTGCAATGGTGACTCTGAGACTTGCCTGGGATTCCATCAGGCCTTCCCTAAGAATGTAACCATGGGCTCCCTCCACGAGAGCTGCACAAGTTAGGGTTCGTCACAGTCTATCCTGAGTGGTCAGGATAGCCCAGGCAAGTCTCAGAGTCACCATTGCAGGCTAGTTTTGTGTCAATTAGACACAAGTTGGAGTCATCTGAAAGGAGAGAATCTCTATTGAGAAAATGCCCCTACCAGTCTGGCCTGGGGGTGAGCCTGGAGGGCATTTTTATTGATGATTCATGTGGAAAGTAGCAGCCCATTGTGGGTGGTGCTATTCCTGGACAAGTGGTCCTGGGTTCTATAAGAAACCGGCCTGAGCAATCCAGTAAGCAGTATTCATCCACGGACTCTGCATCGGCTCCTACCTCTGGGATCTAGCCCTGAGTTCCCTCAGTGGTGGACTATAACTGTCAGATAAAATAACCCTTTCTTCCCCTGGTTGATTCTGGTCATAGTGTTTTATTGATAATAAAAATTCTGATCCTCCTGCCTCAGCCTTCCAGATCATTTTTCTATCTTGCAGCTCATCTCCCCCGTGTTTTCTCCACAGGCACCATCTGTCTTTAAGCTTCAGGATCCTTATGATCAGCCCGCTAGCATTCAAATTTTCCAGAAAGGCTTCTAACAGCTCCAGCATTTTTTCTGAGCCCTATATTTGTGCAGTGTATTGAGTTTGAAAAGTTATTAGCACAATCAGAGCTGGTCCTATGGTCCCTTAGCAGCCTTTACCTCACTTGTGCCCCTACTCATGAAACAACGGTATTTTACTTACACAAACTGTACCATCATGCCCCCTCTTAATTTGCTGTGGGAACTTTCTGCCAACAGCACCCAGCATCTCTTATCAATACAGCTGTGTGTCTTCTAACAGTGAGTCAAGTCAGATTGCTTCATGGACCCCTTTAAGAAGAAGAAAAAGTAATCTTTATGTGTATGGTTATTTTGCCTGCATATATCTCTGTACATCCTGTGCATGCAATGTCCAAGGAGACCAGAAGCAGGTAATGGTTCCCATGGAAATAGAGTTACAGAGTTGTGAACCATCATATGAGTGCTTGAAATAGAATCTGGTCCTCTGGAAGAGCAGCCAGTGCTCTTAACCACTGAGCCATCACTCCAGTCCCTCAGCTCCCTTTTAAAACCTCTGGTGGTGGACAAGAGAGCTGGCCGAGAAGTTAAAGGCTGCCAAGTGTGATGACCTGAGTTCACAAAGTAGAAGGAAAGAACTGACCGCCCCCCAAACTGTCCTCTGACCTGCACAAGTACACACACATGCACACAGACACACAAACGCATACACACAGTGTGATAAAAAAAAATTACTGTAAATAATTGCATCAAACCACCATCATTTGGAGAACATCAATAGAGTACTGATTTAAGAGATACATCTGGTTCTTATGGGAATAGAAAAAGTATGCATACTTATAATTTGTAGCCTACAAATTGGTTCCAACTCCTCAAATTGGCTCTGACTTCCCGAACTGACCATTGGAAACCAAGTTTGGTGACATGTCTATAATCCCAGGACTTAGAAAGGTGAGGCAGGCAGATTATCACTTGGAGGCCAGACTGAACTGCAGAGCAAGACACTATCTCCAATACCAAGGTCTGAGTGGAGCTGTGACTCAGTTGTAAAGCACTTACCTTACATGTGTGGCTAGTCACACATGCCTGTGACTCCAGCCCTCAGGAAGCTGAGGCAGAAGAATCACAAGTTCAAAGATAATCCAGGCAAAAGTGTTGTGTTTTACTGTCAACCCAGATGAAACTGTTGCTAAGTAATGGATACAAAACGCACAAGGTATCAGTCACAGGAAGTGCCTGGTAGACCAATCTCCTGCTCCACCAGTGGCTCACAAACACCTCCTTTTCCCACAGGCAACCCTCCTGCGACAGGCACTGGTACTCTGCTGATAACCTTGGAGGATGTAAATGACAACGCTCCCTTCATTTACCCAACTGTGGCTGAAGTCTGTGATGATGCCAAAAACCTCAGTGTGGTCATCTTGGGAGCTACAGACAAGGACCTTCACCCCAACACAGACCCCTTCAAGTTTGAGATTCATAAACAGACCATTCCTGATAAAGTCTGGAAGATCTCCAAAATCAACAGTAAGTTGGTGATTGAAAAGGACCAACCTTTGTTCTCCCGGCTTTGGAATTCTCTCTTTCCTCAAAGATGCTCCCTCTCCCACACAAAGGTCCCCATGGGGTTTCTGGTGTATGTGCCCATGCATGGGTGCATGTTTGTGTGTTTGTGTGTGTGGTGCTGAGTTTTGTGACCAGGGTGAGAAAACCACAAGTAGAAATACTGTCAGTTTCCTGCAGCACAAACAAGGCTGTTCTGCCTCTGTTTCCTTCCTTTCTCTTTTCTTTGCCCCAGGAAGCATGCAGTCACTCCAGTGACTAGTGAGATTCCAGAATTCTCTCCCCAGGAAGCATGCAGTCACTCCAGTGACTAGTGAGATTCCAGAATTCTCTCCCCAGGAAGCATGCAGTCACTCCAGTGACTAGTGAGATTCCAGAATTCTCTCCCCAGGAAGCATGCAGTCACTCCAGTTACTAGTGAGATTCCAGAATTCTCTCCCCAGGAAGCATGCAGTCAC